>VZRE01014863.1:122695-143506 GCA_013396775.1 Cephalopterus ornatus
ACAAGGGGGTCTGCGGAGGGAGAGCCGTGGAGCCTCTGGCTTGGGGGCCGGGGGGAGGTGGGGGAAGCTCCTTGATCCCTGCAGAGCCCGCCCTGCCCCCGGGCGTCCCTACTGCTGTCACAGTAACGCACGGAGGGTGCCATACGGACTCGTGCTCCGCTGGGAACGGCCCTGATGTGCCGTGGGGTGGCAGGGAAAGGGGTGGGGGTTACCTGGGACAACCACCCCCCCCAAGCAGTGACAAGCCCCGAGCACGTGTACTCACACCAACCCTTCCCGGTGGCACGGAGCGCTGGCTGAAGCCGTGTGTGTTCCCAGGTGGGAGCGGTGGGAAGTGAGATGCTCCCGGTGGCCGTGCTGGAGGCAGGATGAACCTCGTGTCGATGGCGACAGACCCGGAGCTGCAGTGGGTGACCCTGTGGGTGCGGGTGCGCTGGGCGGCCGTGCTCGTGCTGCTCCTCAGCTCCCTGGTGATGCTGCTGCTCCCCCTCGCCGCCGTGGAGAACCAGTGCCACGCCCTGCTCAGGGGGCTCTCCTTCCTGAGGAGCAAACTGGGCCCCTCGGGAATGCCCGGCATCACGGGACAGAGCACGGAGCTGAGTGTCACCTCCCAGGGGCTGGAGCTGCTGGTGCTCAAGGGAAAAGCCTCCCCAGGTAAGGGGGTCCTGGGGGACAGAGAAGCTCCTCAGTACAAGGGAGACAAGGTGCTGCTTGGAGAGTGTCCAGGGGAGGCCACAGAGTGAGAGGGGGTGGAGCATCTCTGTGAGGAGAAGGGACTGTGGGAGCTAGGCCTGGTTAGTCTGGAGAAGAGAGGACTGAGAGGGGGTCCCATCAATCCATACAAATATCTCCAAGGGGTGTGAGGACAGTGCCAGACTCTGTTCAGTGGTGCCAGTGACAGGACAAGGAGCAATGCTCACAAACTAAAACTCGAGTTTCACCTCATCATGAGGAAGAGCTTCTTTCCATGGAGGGTGGCAGAGCCCTGGAACAGCTGTCCAGGGAGGCTATGGAGTCTCCCTCTCTGGAGACATTCCAAACCCACCTGGACACGTCCCTGTGTCACCTGCTCCAGGTGACCCTGCCTGGGCTGGGGGGTTGGACTGGATGATCTCCAGAGGTCCCCTTCCACCTCAGCTATTCTGTGAGTTGTTGTGTAAAACAACCCCAACCTGGAGATCTCATCCCCTACCTGGCATTCTCCTGGAGCCCGTGACAGGAGTGACACCAGCCCATGATGGTAAGGAGCTCTCACTGCCACCTGCAGTGAACACCAGCTGGAAATGCCCCCGAGGTGGAGCAAGCCCTCAGGATCTCCATGACTGCATTCCAGGGCCCTGTGCCAGCGTTCCCTCCTTGCCACACTGTCTCACTGAGGTTTTTCCTCATGTTTTCAGTACTAGTAAGTCCTGTGGAGGTAACCAGAACACAGAGAGGTGTTTCAATACACAGGAATCTGGGATATACAGCATTAATCCTGAAATCCTGGCTGGCATGGAACAGCCTTTCAGGCAACAACAGGCTGCAGTCGTGGCCTTTATCAGCCAGGATGTTAATTTGGAAAATACTCAAAGGAATTATGATTCCAGCACTTTATCTTTGTTTGTATTAAAGCTGGGAAAATGTTGGATAGTTCAGTGAACAAACAGAAGTGCTGGTAGCAGCCAACACAACAGTGTTAAGTGTTAGAATTTCACCTAAAATTACGCCAAGAGGACATATTTGAGACATTGTGTCCTCCCACATGAAGCAGTTTGGTGGCCAGAGTGAGTTTGGCTGGGATGGATACACATCTTTGGGCCACTTTGAGCCAGCTGCTCACAAGTCCTACCTCACCACACTTCCTGCCAGGAATGGCTCTGCTGCCTCGTGCTCAGCCTGGAAACGTGGCACAAACCTCCGTGATTGCAGCTTGACAAAGGCTGGAACACAAGTTCTGTTCCAGTCCTTAGAGACTGGTTTTGTTTAACTTTGGTATCAGTGAAGAGTGATGGTCATAGAATCATGGAATATCCTGAGTTGGAAGGGACCCACAAGGATCATGGAGTCAGGATCTCTAGAAGTTTTCAGTCAAACCCACCACCCTGCTCTCTAACCATTTTTGTTGCATTCCAGAAGTGAAGTTGGAAGCCAGGGCAGCTCTGAACCAAGCCCTGGAGATGAAGCGCCAGGGGAAGCGGGAGAAGGCCCACAAGCTCTTCCTGTACGCCCTCAAAATGGACCCGGATTATGTGGATGCCCTGAATGAGTTTGGGATCTTTTCTGAAGAGGAGAAAGACATCCTCCAGGCTGACTACCTGTACTCCAAGGCACTGACCATCTCCCCCCACAACGAGAAGGCCCTGAGTAACCGGGGCCGGACGCTGCCGCTGGTGGAGGAGATCGACCAGAGGTACTTCAGCATCATCGACAGCAAGGTGAGGAAGGTGATGGCCATCCCCAAGGGCAACTCTGCCCTGCGCCGCGTCATGGAGGAGTCCTACTACCACCACATCTACCACACGGTGGCCATCGAGGGGAACACGCTGACACTCTCCGAGATCCGGCACATCATTGAGACCAGGTACGCGGTGCCGGGGAAGAGCCTGGTGGAGCAGAACGAGGTGATCGGGATGCACGCGGCCCTCAAGTACGTCAACACCACGCTGGTGTCGCGGATCGGCTCCGTCACCATCGCCGACATCCTGGAGATCCACCGGCGCGTGCTGGGCTACGCCGACCCCGTGGAGGCCGGGCGGTTCCGCACCACGCAGGTCTTCGTGGGGCACCACATCCCGCCCCACCCGCGCGACGTGGAGAAGCAGATGCGGGAGCTGGTGCAGTGGATGAACTCGGAGGATGCCATGGGGCTGCACCCCGTGGAGTTCGCTGCCCTGGCCCACTACAAGCTGGTTTACATCCACCCCTTCGTGGACGGCAACGGCCGGACCTCGCGGCTGCTGATGAACCTGATCCTGATGCAGGCGGGGTACCCGCCCATCACCATCCGCAAGGAGCAGCGCGCAGAGTACTACCACGTCCTGGAGGTGGCCAACGAGGGCGACGTGAGGCCCTTCATCCGTTTCATCGCCAAGTGCACCGAGACCACCCTGGACATGCTGCTCATCGCCACCACCGAGTACTCTGTGGGGCTGCCTGAGGCGGGGGGAACCACAGCCAGCTGCAAACAGACCATCCCCGTCAAGACTTGACATTCGGGAGCCAGTGAACCCCTGGCAGAGCAGAGCTCCAAGCCACTCGCTGTTCCTGCTGGGAATAACTGGACAGGAGGTGTCACTCTTTAGCACTTCCTTTATTTAAAGTGTCTTACATTGGATTAAATTAATATAATTTATTTATATACGTTACGCCGAGATGGAATGAGACCTGTTGATGTTGGCTGTATGCTAGAAGTTGCTTGTGCTACTGGAAGGAGGTGGGGAGAGGTGTCAGAGAGGGTCAAAAAGATGAACTAGGATTTAATTTCTCCTTGAAGTTAAGCTTTAAGGAGCTGCTTCAATCACAACCCTTCACCCAGGCAGTTACTGCAATGTCTGACCTTGGCAAGGTAGCTGCTTGGCAAAATCTAAACTGAGTTATTTTTGTGTTACCTCAGCCCTGTTGGTCGAAACCACCCTAAAACACAACCGTGGAGGAACAGGACTCTCCCAGCTGTGTCCATCAGACACTTTCCTGTTAGTCACACAGGTACTGAGCAGGAAGGAGGCTGAACTCCAAAGCCATCTCTCCCCTCCCGCTTCTGCAGCACTTTGCATGTTTACTTTCAGCTGCCTTTCCTGGGGCCAGTTTTGTACAAGTGGGAAGTATTTGCTGTAGGATTACAGGTGGTGGGAGTGGAACAGGAGGAAGAATGCTCTAACTTACTCACTGCAGGGGGAAGGACTCCCTGGTGCTCCCAGGCCTCACCTCAGCGAGCAGGAGCCCTGGGAAAGCACAACTGTCCTCAGACATTTCAGTTCAGGGTCTAAAGAAACTTGTGTCTGCAAAGCTGTGGGCAGAAAAGGTTGTTAGACATAACCAGGAGACAGCAGCTGTGCCAGTTGGATGAGAATGTGTGTAGAAAGTTTGCCAAAGCCTTCAGTTTCTTTAGTCTACATAAGGGAACTTTCACAATTAATCATTAGGTCACGTTATTACTGCAATAAATGGGGCAAGAATCACTCAAGGCCTCTCTCTGCTGCAGTGGCAGTTGGTGCAGTACTTGGAAACTGCTGAGCGGTTCAAAGAATCACTTTATCTTTGGGTTCTTTTAAGGTAAAAGCACCCCCAGAATAGCTCCCTCCCCTCACCTGCCAGGTGTGTAACAGCAGCATTGATCCCACCATCTCCAGGTTCAGAGAAATTCCATTGAAAAACCCCAGTTTAGGGTGCTGTTAAGCTTAACTCCTTTACAAAGGCTGTTAGACTGTCCCAGGCCAGGGTTAATTTTCTTCCCTTTTAACTCTCTCTTACCTGCCAGGGACTTAGGACAAGTTTTCTACAAGCAAAAAGCAGGATGAGACTGGGAGTTCTCTGGTCACTGCTGCCAGGAAAAGCAGACAATACCTGAGGAAGGGTGTTCTGTCCTTACAAAACGTGCTTATTTTTGTAGTGCAACCCAAGTATGAATGAAATCTGCACTTTAGAGCTCGGGGGGGGGGGGAAATGTTATTTTAGTAACAGATTAATAAACTATTTTAATATTAAAGTCTTTGTTTGGAATAGGTTGTTCTCAGAACACTTTGCTGCAGTGACTGAAGTGGCTGTGGAGGAAGAAGGCCCACAGTGCAGATCTTGGCTCCCTCAGCCCTGTGACATCATGACCAGACTCATCATTTCAAAGTAAAGCCAAGTGAAATCAGCACAGAAAATAGTGTTTATTTGCAGCAGTGTTTGTGTGGTACAAGTGAACTTGGTACTGGGGTCCCCCCTCACATCCACCCCTGCACGTGGTGACTTTCAGAATAGGAGCTGACAAGCAGGAATACTTCTATATCCAAGATCATCCCACATTCTTTGAAAGTCTGATGTGATTACTGATTTCAGGATATTCAGAGCAGATGGAATGAGCTGCTTAAGGGTATGAGTGACACTATCTGAGCACACCTGAGGTGAGGTACATCACCACTACCCAGCTGCCAGAGGATAAGTGCAATTCCAACACCCACATTTAAACAAAAGCAACAGTATTTATAGAAAACCTTTGAGAACTTGAGTTTAATAAACCAGGAAACGTCAGCTTGCACTTCACGTTTGTACAAAACCATACAGAAACCACCTGCAAAAGACATGAGCTAGCTAACAAAACCAACCAAAAAATATGGTCCTCAGCAACAGCACGAACAACTTCATGGGAAACAAAAACTACCAGATCTAAAGATCAGCTCATGACACTTAAAAATAATCATCTGAATGTCTTTTACAAATACACCATATAAAAAAACAGGTCAACTGGAACAGAACATGAACTGAATACATATATATGTATATCTGGGTATCTACATATACACACATATGTATAGAAACTCTCCCAATACTAAAATAGGCCATTGTGGTGAAGTTGGAGCATCTGCCATTGGACTCTGCATGAAAGGAGATGACTGTCCCTGCGTGCGTGGGGTTGAGTGGAAAATGGGCTTGTTGCCAGAGAGAATGTCTGCAGTCACAATCTGAGCTGACCAGTGGGGCTTGCCAAGGGTCTCACATTGCATCTCATTCGTTAATGAAAGAGAAATAGTTGGAAAGTACTCAAAAAAAACTCCACGTGGCATCCAAGCTGGACAGGAAATATTGCCCCCCCCGTTACCCTCAATATGAGGAATCATAGAACACCATTTTACCAGAACAAAAGTATAACTCTTTGCTCTTTAGAGGAAAACTACCTGGATTTGTGCCATCCTACACTGATCCCATGAGTGCAGCAGTCCAGAACAGTATTTCCATGATTGTGACAGGCTTTCTCTCCTTGCCAGCATAAGGACACAACATGGCTTCCATAAAGGCATTTCACATTGTACCAGACCTGCTGATTGCAGACTTCTTGCTCACTTTTTCAGTAGCATCTTGGCAAAATCAGCATTGGACATCTTTTTAGGCTCGGCAGGGGGCTCAGATGAAGATGCTGGTGAGTTCTGGACCATCCCATTCTCAGCCTTGGCCACGGGGTTGCTCTGACGCTGTAATGCTCGGGGCATCATGGAGAGTTGTGTCCTTCCCTTGCCTCGCCTGGAGGGCAAAAAAAATCCCACTTAAACACACTTTTTTAACTTGGGGAAACAACAAGGACTTTGTTCATTATGAGCAACTCTCAGTTAAATGTTATTCCTGTCATTTGTTTCAGGAATAAGTGGTGCAAAGCTTTCAGTGGGTGGCTTTGAAACACAGACCCGAGTTCTGGCAGATAACAACTGCCTGACAGTCCCCAGGAGTTGAAGGTGTGTTTACCCACAGGGCACCTACAATACAGGAACACCCCAAAAGATGAAAGAGCAGCCTGAATGCTCACTCTGAGCAATGGCTGGTTCTCCAGAACAAGAGGATGTGGAGGTTATGAGGGATCAGGTGCCAACACTGGATCAAAGGGGGGTGGCCAATGCCTGATACTCTTGTCACTAAAGACCTGTTTCTGTTGATAAAGAGGAAAAATCTTTTCCTCATCAATCCAATGACTCATTTTTTTTATGGTTCAGCACCTTTTAAACATTCTCTCATATTCATTGAACCCTATTATGGTTTGGGTTGGAAGGGGCCTTGAAGATCATCCAGTTCCACACCCCCTGCCATGAGCAGGGACACCTTCCACTATCCCAGGTTGCTCCAAGTCCTGTCCTTGAACACTTTCAGGAATGAGGCAGCAACAGCTTCCCTGGGCAATCTGTGCCAGGGCCTCACCACCCTCGCAGCCAAGAATTCTTTCTTAATATCCCATCATTCTTTCTTAATATCCCATCTAACCCTGCCCTCTGGCAGTGTGAAACCATTCCCCCTTGTCCTGTCAGTATCTGCCTATACAAAAAGTCCCCCTCCCTCTTTTTCCTAAGCCCCCTTAAGGTACATATTCCAGATGAGATTCCTAAATTCAAGTGTACTAGAAACCCAGCATTTCCTTTCCCAGCAGTGCCAGCAGCCCCCTGCTCCCTCACACTTACGCTCCATAAACCTGTCGAGGTGCTGGGAATGTGGAGGCCCTTCCAGCCTCGGGCAGCTTCCGGAGCGGGGGGTTGCTGATCATCACCTTGATCACATGGTCCTTCACTGTCAGACCATCCATCTTCAGCACAGCCTGGGAGGCCTGGGCTTCATTTTCATATTCCACATAGGCCAGGCCCTAAATAAGGAAAAGAAATAACCTGCATTAGTTTTAGTGCTTCTGTATCTCCAATATTTTACAAGTAATTTGGCCAACTGGAAGGAAATCATACAGAAGGCAAAGCTAAATGTGGCTCAGAGTCCCAGTATTCTTCTAAAATAAAATTCTTTTTACAACCTGAATTTCTTCACTCTCATTCATGATGCCCTAATTTGTGGGGGAAAAAAAAAAAAAACAACCCCAAAATCCTATTAAAATAAATATAATGAAATATAATGAGGGATACTGGCTGGGAGGCATCACCTCCCACTGCTGTTATGCTTTCCAATGACATTCAAGCCCTTAAGCTGCATTTTCAGATTATCCAGTTTCACAGGAAATACACCAGGTTTTACATAACATTCCTTAAGTACATTTATGTGTGGTTTAGCCCCAATGCCAGCTCAGACTAAGCTCAGAGCATGGATGGCAAGACTTGGGGTACACGAGAGCACTCGTTACAAGGTGTGCATGAAATGGGAACTGCCCCTGAGATGGTGCCAAGGGCTAGAAAATCCAATTTAATACATACACAGCATCCCCAGGATGGCACCTGTGAGCAGGGCCCACCACAGACACAGCCCAGGTGTCAGGTAGAATTTTGGCAGAGCAGCAGCTGGTTTAGAATCACTTATTTAACAAGGAGTCCTTTATTCCAGAATGGAAATAATGAGCCCTGTGAGAGAGAGGTGGCTCATTTCTCGCTGGCAAATCTCTTACTGCAGCAGATGTTGGGAACAAAAGCCTCCAGGAACTGAGGAAAGGGAGGATGGGAATTGGTTGCACCAGGTGAACCCCATCTACTCACAGTTACTCTAAAAACAAATCCTTTGCAGACTTGCAAATACCTGTTTTTACTGTACTGAAAGTGCTGTAAACATCTTCCCCTCCATCCCATTTTTCTTGTGCCATTTAAGTATTTTGAAAAAATTCCACTTTCCCTCTTCAGTTATTGATCAGCACAGACACCCTGGGCTGTATAAATCCAAGCATTTCCCCAAGTTTTAATGCAAAGCCACACTGGTAACTTAATAAAACCAACTTTTTGTATCCAAACTTCATGACAAGCTTCTTCTTGAAGGATTTTCTTGAAGTTATAAGTGTATTAAGGATGCCTACCTTGGGTTTTCCAGCTCTGTTGGTGACCAGCCGAATGTCTTTCACATTCCCATGTGCTTTACACACCTCTTCCAGCTCTTCCTTAGTGCAGGAAAATGGCAAACCAGATATAAACAGTTTGTGTTTCTCCAGGGTAGTGCTATACCTGAAAACCTGGAGGGGAAAAAAAAAGAGGATGTTAATTATAAACCAGTCAGAGACTCCAAGGATTTCAATCTTACAACCCCTTAAAGTTGTCAGAGTACTTTATATCTGTGTGATCCAAAACTACCTTAAAGCCACAAGTGGCATCTTGGAAGATATTTCCATATAAACACAGGGATACTCCAAGGACTTGCAAGTAAATGCTTCTAAACATCCATGTCTCCTTCACAGTGAGGACAGTCACAGATAATCCTAGAACATCCTCAGTGGGAAAGGATCCACAAGGATCAGAGCCCAACTCCTACAATACTAAATATATCTATAATAATGTCTTCTTGCTCAGCTGTCACTGTCTGAACACTGAGTTTTTCTGTGCAATATCTCCATAATGCAGAGAACTTCTAATTACACAACAGACCAGTAAGATCGAGTGGGTTGTGCAATAAATGCTGTACAGACTCAACCAAAAAAGTTCTTCAGAGGTTGAGATGCTCAGGGCAGAACTTGGGTATGTCACATCATTAAAAACTACCCAAAATTAGCACGTTTCTGCAAGTCTTGAATAAATTGATGCCAGTCCTTGTTTATGGCAAAGTAAGGGAAGACACAAGAAATCCCCAAAAAACCAGTTTGACCATTCCAAAGTAGGACAACACGAATTCATGGGAGGTGAGCACTCTGAACATAACATGCTCCACCAGCTGCCCTCTGCAGACCCACCATGCAACCTGAGCCAGTAAAACTTTACCTTAAAGTCTGGATTCTTGTTCTTGTCCACACATGGGGACACAAACATGGGCCTTCCCTCCACAGCTGTGCGATCCAGGCCCAGGGCCTGCAGAGCAGACTCCTCCTCCTTGAACTGCACGTAGCAGTAGCCCCGGAAGGTGCCCTTGTTGCTGAACACTGGTCTGATCTCTGCCACCTCCCCACAGCCCCCAAAGAGCTCCCTCAGCTTCGCCTCAGGCTCAGCCATGGTGTAGGCGAGGTTGCTGACAAACACAGTGACTTTATCCTTGCTGCTGTCATGGAACACTTTGGGGATGTCCTTGCGACTGGTCGATGCCTTTTCCTTGGGGTTTGCTGGCCCATCTGGCTTTGCAGGGGCACTTCTCCCAAACAGCCCGGTCTCCACTTCCATGTCTTCCTCAGGAAGCACACCATCACCCTCTCCCCTATGCCTCTTGCTGGGTAGCTCTAAATAATGAAATTAAAAACCTTATCAGAAAAAAATTACCTCATTTCATTCGCTGTTGAAACTAAATGTGTCCTCCATTCCCACTGTGGGGCTTGGAAATATCATTGTATTTGTGGTTTCACAAAAGACGCAAAGTAAAAAGGTTTTAAATAACAAATAACGAGAGATTATTCCACCAAGACAGCTTTAGATGAAAGCAACAGGAATATTTGTTCCTTTTGTCAGTCAGTTACAACTGACAGTTGCTGATTCATGTTCTTTTTCTTTGTCTAATGGGATTTTTTTTAAAAAGAAAAGAAAATCTAAAAGCTGCCAAAACTCCCAGGGGCTGCAACCTATTAAAGTCTTCTGTTATCAACTTCCCAGAGCCTGCTGCAACAGTGAATAACCCAATTTACACACATGGCTTGGCATCATATGATGAGTCAGAAAAATTACTTAAAAAAAAAAAATGAAGAAAAAATATTTCTTCAAAATAAGAAAAGCCTGGAAAACTCCAGAATTCTTCACAACACGTATTTCTGTTGGTCAAAAACCATTTATCTTTGCTTTCATTTCATTACCACAACAGAGACCTGCCAGGAGAGAAAAGCCCTGAAAGCACAGCAACCTTGAAGACACGAGTGATGGCAATTCCTTATCTGCCTCTAACATGACACAACAATAACCCTGTTGCCAGAGGTCTGAGATTTTAACTTATTTTTACCTTCTTCCTGTCCCCATTCCCCCTCATCCTCATCATCTGCCTTGCGCTTGTCTCCAATCCTGGCTTTTTTAGCCTTTTTGGAAGCTTTCTTTTCTGCCCGAGCCTGTTTTCGTTGCTCAGCTTTCTCCTCCTCCTGCTTTGCCAGAGCAGCTTCTTTCTCAGCAGCCTACAAAGAAGTAAGATTTATTTATTAATTCTTTTCCAGTGACTGCAGACAGCAGAGCATTTTCTGGAGCACTGGACCCAGAGGGTTTTCTCCTGAGCTACATTAACCACAGCACTAATGGGAACATCATTTAAAGCCCATCTCAGTTATTTGCTCTCCCAGCTTTCCTGGAGTGCACAGCACTCTTGTATCCACCCAAGGGTCAAAAGGGGAAACATTAAAAGCATCAAAAGAGGTTGTTAACGATAGTTTTAAACTAAAAATCAATAGTTCTGAGGCTTTAAGACAATTCAGGCTGGAAGTAACATGAGAAATCTGACATTCAGATGAGCATGATCTCAATTGAGGTGTATAAACTGCTTTGGTAGCTCACAAAGTTCTGACCTTTGCTCTTTGTTCATTAACTCGAGCTAATCTGTTCTCTGTTTTTTGAACAGCTGCATCCCAGTCTTCCAGTGTTCCTGAAGGATAAAGTGAAAATAATTTAAAAAGTCTCATATTTATCTCTCTCATAGTTCAAAAATACAATTCTGGAAAAGTAAGAATGATTGGCTTCATGGAACTTGCTCTTAATATTAACCTTTACACATAAAAATTTTAACTAGAACAAGCAGCTTCAAACAAAAACAGGAGCCAAGAAGAGCAAAAACCCCTCATTTAGATTATGACACTCCAAAAGGGCATGGAAAAATCCAGTAATTTCAGCAGGCTCCAAGTCAGGCCAGAAGAGAAGGAAAGAAGACAGAGCTGCGTGTGTACAGGACAGCAGTGAAAGGAAAGTGAGCACAAAAACACCGGATCAAAATTCACTCTGTGTCATCACACATTAACCAGGCAGGGTAAGACGAGATGTGGAGCAGGCAATTAATTACCTTCTCTGAGCCAATTAATTACCTTCAATCCTCTCCAGGGTGAGCAGCACCTCGCAGACGTGCTCGGGGTAGTCGCTGGTGCACTGCACGGCACGGTGCAGGGCCTTCCTGCAGTGCTGGGTGTCCCCGTGGGCTCTGCAGGAGGGGAGGGCACTCAGGGGCCAAACCTCACAGCAAGGCCACAACACAGCTACTACATCCGTGAAAACTTTCCCCCTCCTTCCCCAGCAGCTCCCACTTCACACTGGTGCTGTAGCACTCCTGGAACACACGGCAGAGCCGCTCCAAGAACTTCCAAACCCAAAAGAAGCAAACCCGTGCTCAGCTAAGCTTTGTCTCACACAGATGAGGAAATTAAAAGGGAATTAACTCTCGCCCCAGCCAAGCTCTTACCTTTCCAGGTTATAGTACTCCAGCCACATGTTTGCATATTTGGCATTTCCTTTAGTCATAATGTTGTCCCAGAGCTCTCTGGCTTTCTGCATGTTGTTACACAGGCGGGCCTGGAACAGATCACCCAAAATACCCAGTATCATTTAGGATTACTTGTTCAACACCATTAAACCCCAGCACCCAAACTAAGGGAAGACCACAGATGATGCAGACAGACTCTGATCCTTAGATCAATCCTACTCCTCAATAATACTTCCCCGCCCACCTCAAACATCTGCCTTGGTTCTGGCTCCCACATATGTTCAGTTTTAGACATTATAAAAAAATATTTGATAGTTGCTTCTGAATTTTTCCTTCTGTTGTTGATGAATGTACCTAATAGAGCACTTCAGCTCTTCTCCCAGACTGAGAGCTTGCTTTGTGTTTAGGAAGAGGGGAAATGGCTTAGGAGACCCAAGCTGGATTCACTGTGGAGGTCTATGAATACACCAGACAGGTGACTCAGAACTGCTTTAGCATAACCTGAACCACACCTGGATGTACCTATTTTTTCCCTCCCTAACTGGGCATGAAATGAAAAAAATTAATGCAGATTCAGGCCCACATCGTTCAGAAGATTCCAATGCCCAACACTTTGACAACCCACCCCATGCCTTGTGCCCAGAAAAGTTACAGCACAGAGGTCTGATCCCAATTTCCAAGAGCTTGTGGCAAAGGAAGGAAAATAAGATTTCCACCTGTAGTGACTGCACCAGCACACATTTACTCATTGAAGCAACCCAGACAGAATTCTAAAGTAGAAAAGGAATTTTTTACTTGGCTGGAATGTTAAAACAATCAGTTTTATCTAAGTTCAGTAACTTAAATACAGCAGAGAGAAACTTCACCTCAACTCTTGCCCAGTTCTGCATGATGGTGCAGGACGGATCTCCACTTTCACTGAAGCCTAGGAATAAAAACAAAGATTGTTTGTTGTACTTGGCTCTTGGAAATAAAGTGTTTATTAAACAAGTTCTCCATGGAGTTGAAATGCTTATCTGGAGTTTTCTTAAGATGTCTGAGACTCTTGAAGACAAGTTAAACATTGTGTGGAGAACTAGCCTTATAAAAATTATTCTGAACAAGAGAAAACAAGATATTGTATGATTTAACTCACGTTCTTCTACTTCTTGTTTCAAGTACTCCACAGCACGTGCAAAGGCAGAGCGCAGCTCCTCCAGCTCTTTACTTGAGTCTTTAGGAAAAAAAAGAAATTGCCTTAAAATAATAATTAATTTCAATTTCTCATCCACTAAAACATTTTCCTTAACATCCACAATGATTTTATTAGTTAGTGGCGGAGATTAAATTTATTACTTCTTCCTATGGCTATTATTACTTAAATTCATTACTCACTAATAAAAACTCACTACATGTGTAATAAAAAACCATCAGGTATCAAAAATATAAGGCAGGGCAGTTTTTCAACAGCACAATCTCCTCTGCCAGCAAGGACTTGCTTTATACCAATTAATTCGTATGTTTTATAGACACTAACTAGCCAGAAAGTAACTTTTGTGAAAGATTAAAATACTATTATTAAACAAAACCAAACAGTAATACTACTGTTTCAGAGAAGTACATAGAAAACAGTTTAAATATCTATTCCCACATTTATCATACAGACCTTGTGTAAAATCCACCCTTCTTCTCAGGTAATCCAGATATGCCTGCCAGATCTCTACATAGTCTGTTGCCTGGATAAAACCTGCATTCAGAGCTTTTTCAAACATTTCTGAAAGAAAACAGGGGAGAAAACCCAAACACAATTACTTTCCATTGTCAAAATTAGCAGACTGCAGTGACAGCACCATAAATACATACACATATACCACTAGTTTCTGGAAAAACAGGAAAAGAAATTCTACACAGTACATTGATTTAGGGAGTGGATTTAAAGCCAGTTCAGTTCAGGAATGTTCACTCTAAGTTGTTCATTGCTTGCTCAGAGTTGCAGCTGCTCACCAAAAGCAGCCCTAGAAGCACCTGCTGTACGCGGCAGTGGCTCTGAGACTGCAGCAGGTGGAAACAAATCCTCCAAGTCCCACTTGCCACAGGTTACTCAGAGGGCAGAACCGTTAAAGAAGTTTTGCTGAGATGGCTTTTCTTTACCAGAAATGATGTTGTGATCCACCCTGTGCCTCTCCATGGCCAGGAGGTACCTAATCCACAGCCCAACTGTCCATGGGCAGTTCCTGACAGCACGGTCGTGGGCGGACAAAACCAACTCCTTCACTTTGAGCTGCCGGTCCTGGAAGAAATCACACAACAAAGTTCGAGTTCCTGTCAGCCAGAGAGACCATCTGAGCCAAATCCCAGCTTACAAAGAGCCAGCACTTTAAAAAGAAAAAGCACTTTCATTTTGTATTTGAAAAGCTGAGCGGGGTGTTTCAAATTCTGTATTCCTAAAATGCCAGGGAAAACCTTCAAATGAGCAACACAAATTGGAACTACCAAACCAGTGAAGTGTTTTCTGGTAATGAGATAAAGATAAGGCTTATTTTAAACTTTGAATTCCCAACTGGAATGCTAAAAGGAGAAGAAAGGATATAAAAGAGGGAGCACACACAGCCTACTGATGTAGGTGCTGTTCCACCTGCAACCTGCTGTCTCCAGCTGGGAAGATAAAGAGATGACAGAGCAACTGGGCCTGGATGAGCCTCCTGCAGGGAGCAACCCTGATCCCTTAATCCAGCCACCTTCTGTCCTGTCTCTGGAGCTCAGGATCAGTTTCAGACTGCACTAACCCCATGGAAACACAGGTTGGACAGCTGGGTTTGCTCCAGTACAGATGGAGCTCAATGGCCAAAACATTTAATTGTGCAGAGAAAATATACAGCTTGAGGAAAAAAGTGTTCAAACGCTCACCTGATTAATAAACACACCTCTAAAAACAGGAGGAAAGCAAAGGTGAGGAGAAAAATCAGTTTCTGCAGGATTTAAAGACTAAATGACAGGATTGAAGTAGAACTTGCTGGCTGTTTGTCAGCCACTGAGACTAAAAAACAAACAAACCAGGGAAATAAAGCTGCACACATTTTCCTTATTTTTAGGTTTATTTCCTTACCAAATACTGGTTGTAGCGTGCCCAGAGATCTGGGACAAGGCAGTTCTCAGCCAAAGCTCTCTCATAGATCAACTGAATGCGAGCTGGATCACCTGCTTTCATTTCAAAATCGATGTAAGCCTGGTATTCTGCCAGCTTTGGTGTTTCAGCACCCAGCTGGGAAACAAACAAGGAGACAAAACATTAAACTCTTAAATAAAACGCAACTCAAACAGTTCAGCTCTTCCCCAGAGCAGGCCTCATGCAAAATTTCACGTAAGAAATTTCCCTCTAAACATCAGCAGCTTTTGATTTTCACACACCTCTGAACACCACCCGGCTCTGAAACTGCTCAGATCCCTACTTGTTATTCCTCAGTGCTGGAAAAAACAGCTGGAACACTCATGTGCACCTCAGGGTGGCCTGACACACTCAGTAGATTCAATAATTTCCAGTATTCCCAGTTGTGAGGCTTCTTCTGCCTCCTGTTGCTCACAGCTCAACAAGTCCCCCAGCAACCCTCAGCTGCTTTATCTCTGGGATTAGAAACTAATAAATTTGGGAAAAAATAAATCATCTCAAAGCAATTCACTCTTAGTTTTACAGGAAGGTGTCAGTAGCAGCATTACCAGTGCCTCTTCGTAGGGTTTGCACTTCTCCAGTTGCTGTAGAGCTTTTTTGTAATTCTTGATTGTTGCTTCTGGAATTGGCTCTTCTGACCACTCCTCATATTCAGCATATGAAGCCTCCATGTCTATGACAACAGACACGAAACCCCATAAATAATGCACTTTTGGGATTAAAAAAATCATATTTCAAGCTATGTTTGGCTCTGACATATATTTTTATTTATATAATATTTAAATTAAATATTCATTTATCCCCTTTTGGGATCTATCACACTGCTGCACACTTAAAGACACCTCACCTTATACAACGTCCTACAACAAACTCAGGGCAAGTTATATTAAAGCTGCTCATTTGGAATTACAAAAAATCCAAAAGCAGCAAAATTTTCCCCATGGCTTTAAAGAAAATATAAGAACCCAAATTCTTTTTATATGGAAATGAAGTCAAACAACCATGTCTGACTTCCTCTTGTGAGCAAAGCAGCAAGAAAAGGGGCTCAGGAGTTTAAAATAGGAACTAGAAAAGGGAGAATTCCAACAATCCACCTGTCAGAGATACTCCCTACCAAGATTTTTATGCAGCAATCACAGCTGAATTCCTCATTTCTAATGGTCCCATTTTGTGCTCATCATTTGCACTTTAAATAGCCTCAAATTATGCTTTGAGCAACCAAATACACCAGGTTTCAATAAATACAAATATATCTGGTCCAAAGGGATTTATGTCCCATTCAAGAGGCAAATTCCTCACGTCTAGTGGTCACATTCTGTGCTCATCACCTGCACTTTAAAAAGTTCTGAGCAATGAGATAACCCAAGTGTCAATAAATAAGAATATTCCCGATCCCAAGGGATCTGTGCCTCCCTCACAAGGCAAATGGCATCAGTTAAAGGGAACACAAGCATTCCAGCTGCAGTTTCTGTGGCTCTACCAGAAGAACCCTGGTGCCCTATGGCTAGACCAGTGTATCCCAGCTCTTCCCTCCCTCCCTCTGGGTGCTCCGGCTCTTACCCAGCAGTGGGATCCCCAGCTGGCGCCGGAACAGCGTGTGGATCTTCTCGAGCTGGCTGCACAGCACCTGCTGCTGCTCCAGGGATGGAACGCTGCCAGGGGCTGGCTACCAACAAAAGGAGGGAATTCAATCAGCTCCAAGCTGATGGACACGACGGGGGATTGTTTATGAGCTGGGGGAGCCGAGGTCCAAGTGAGCACACGATCCCTGAAGGACACACACGGCCAACTCGCATTTCACTGCTGGGAAAGCTAAAACTTGGAGATGACTGCACTGGATGAATGGGAAAAGCATTCCTGACTGAAAGCTGACACAGGCACGGGGAAACGAACAAGGAGAACAAGGAACAGCACGTAACTGTGCTGCTTCACAAACCACCAAAGAGGTTTCAGTAAATCCCTGGGGTGTGGAGAGATGATTTGGAACTTCCAGCTTTGATTGTGTTTGGGAATGAAAGGGCATTCTCCTGTTACCCCTTTGTTAGGGCTATTTCAGAGAATGGGGTAGGAAAGGACCTTTAAGATGAAATAGTTCCCACCCCACTATGAGCAGGGACATCTTTAACTTCCATCTCTTATGTAGCAAACTATAAAAATAAAAAGAAACATTCACATTCTGGCCATCTCATAAAAGTATCTTTTGCAAATGTCAAACTGCACTTTCCAGGGATAAAACACCCTCATCCACAAGACACAAACAGTGTGGAATAACGAATGAGTTCAAAGCTGAAGTAGAGAATAGTCTAGAAACTTAAACAGGATTGATTCTGTGCAGAAATAGTCACTGGCAAGAACACTGTTTAATAACGTAGCTCCTCAATCTGAAGCTGTTCTTGGCAGTTCAATCAGCAGAGGGAAACTTTGCTCCTGGAGTTGAGATTTTATGATTTTATTTAAGCACAAATCCACTCATTTATCAACCAAATACACAGAATGGCTTTCCCAGAGCAAAAGGCCAGTTTTTAGAGCTGAAAAGGCCCTTTCCTCAGAGGAGACAGCCCGAGGTGCTCCACAGGAGCTGCTCCACAGCTTGTCTGGGATGAGAGCCCTGGGGAATGGCCTCACCTGTGCTGTTTCCAGGATGGCATTCTCGAATTCCCTGTATGCTTCCCACAGAGCTGTGCCCTTGGTCACGTGCAGCCCCACCGCAGTCAGGGCCCTCTCGAAGATCGACCGCACCTTCTCGATCCCTCCTTCCTGACCGATGCCTCCAATGGAATATTGGGCGTATTCCAACCAGATTTCAGGACCTAAAAAAAGCGAGGACAAACAGATGACTTGATCTCCTCAAACATAATGAAACCCAGGCAACTCTGCTTCCCAAACACCTCATTTGCTGCAAATAAATAGACCAACACATGACAGTTCTCTTTAATTTATTTTTTTGTTTATCCAATGTAGTAAAATTAAAATATTGAACTCATGCTGTTGGTTCAGCAGCAGCACCACAGTTTCCTTAACAGCAAATTCACTTTTCCTGAGCACTTGCGCAGAGCTGGGACTACAAAGCTGCCACGTTCCTAAACAATCCAGATTAAAGTAACTCCTTCTTCTCTTTCCAGACTCCTGAACTTGCCTGGTCAGCATCTCCTCAAGCAGCTGAGCCCTGAGGGTGAGGAGGAGGTGGGGGAACAGCCTGGCACCTCTCCCACCAACAAACTCCCTTCAGGGACCCCCAGGTGGGGACTGCCCAACCCACAGATGTTGGATGGCACATCTGGGCCCCAGAAGTCCTTCCAAACCCCAAGTGTAATCCAGAAGACCCAGAGGACACCTCCTCACCTCTTCACCTCCATTCTTTCTTCCTGAAGGATCACCAACACCAGCTGATTTCACTGATGTGACATTTTGGGTACAGCTCCTTGTGAGGGATATAACTCCATGTTCCCAACCCTCCACTTCCTCAGGCTTCATTTTCCTCTCACCCCAACACCCAAAGTTTGCAGTTATTCAGAATTTTATCCCAAAAACTTCTAAGCTACAGCTGCAGCAGCTCCTGAAAAATGGAGAGACCAGACACCATGTCCCTCCCCTGCATCACTTCACATGAACATTTTAGAAATTAATTTGAAATTTCAATCCAATTTCTGCATTGTAACAGAAGGAAAAGACTTCTCTATAAAAAAAAGCCAAATCTGGATGTAACACCAGATGTTTTACAGCATTTATTAAGGACTTACAGATGTAATCCTTGACAGCTCGTTCAAACAGCTCATAGACCTTCTCTCGCTCAGAGCTCTCCGAAGCCATTTTTATCTCATCCTTCAGCCAGTCCAGCCAGATTTCTGAAAGGAAAAGATTTGGAACACATCACTAATGTTCAGAAATAGTAAGTTACATCCATTTGGTGTTTTATTAGAGTTTTTAGAAACAGAGTTAAAATCAGGGAGGGGGCCAAGGCAAAAACAGGAATTTTAACTCCCATGACTACTCATAATTAATTTAAAATTAAAGTTGGGGGGAGATTTTTTAAACTGGTACAAAACAATCGCCTTTTTATTAAAGGGAGAAGTTGTAATTTATCAGCACCTTGGGCAGAGGATCAGGATATACCCAGAACCAACCTGTCCTCACACTTGTGACAGTAAATGGCTTTGGAGACTGCAAGTTTCCACAGACACAGAAGGAAACATGGAACGGTTTGGGTTGAAAGGGACCTCAGAGATCATCCAGTTCTACTCCTGCCACGGGCAGGGACACCTTCCACTATCCCAGGTTGCTCCAAGCCCCATCCAACCTGGCTTTGGACACTTCCAGGGATGGGGCAGCCACAGCTTCTCTGGGCAACCTGTGCCAGGGCTTCCCTTTCCAAGACTAAAATCCCACTGGCAGAGCAGCCTCTTGCAATACTTACGCTGTCTCTGTGTTATGAATAAAAAGGAGATCCCCATTTCCGGGGCTGCCCACAGCTTCCACCAACGTGGAATTTTTTTGCTGCCCATCTGTGAAATGTCACTTTGGGCAGGAGTTTGCTGGGATCTGGGTCACAATCCCTGCCTGAGGGTGCTCAAACCTGGCACAAACATGTTATTTCACTACTGAACCAGCGATTTCCACAGGTGAAGCTTCCCCTGCAGGGGCTGTAACAGGAGCAGAGGATGCTCAGTACCTTCAGTGAGGGGGAACAGTTCGCTCATCTTCTGCCGAGCTCTGCGGAGCTTCACCAGCTCTCCCTCCTGACGGAGCAGCTTGATCAGATCCAAGTGGCAGTTGTAGTCAAAGGCATTGATGGACAGCTTGAAAAACGATAAAAATCAATTCTAAAACCACCGTTGAGTGATGGACGTGAAGAAATCAGAAAATAAATCATAATCTCCTCACGTGTTCAAGAAGCCAAGACAACAGAGTTGCAACAGACTTCGCTTTTGTTTGTAAGGTGTTTCCAGGTCACACAGAGACATTTTTAAAAAACGCTTTCAGGTTTAAAAGGGCTTTAAGTTAAGCTCAGCGCTCAGCTCACGGCTCTAAGCTCCCAGGGTTACTGCTCATAAATCCCAATGCAGCAGGAGCACAGCAGATTCCAGCTGCACAACACACCCGAACGAAAAGTCTTTTTCAAGAACCAAATCATGGAACATCCTGAGCTGGAAGGCACCACAAGGACCATCCAGTCCAGCTCCTGCTCCTGCACAGACACCGCAACAATCCCACCCTGTCCCAGAGAGCGCTGTCCAAACCCTCCTGGAGCTCTGGCAGCCTTGGGGCCGTGCCCACTGCCCTGGGGAGCCTGGTCAGTGCCCGACCACCCTCTGGGGGAAGAACCTTTCCCTGAGATCCAGCCTAAACCTCCCTGACACAGCTGCAGACGCTCCCTCGGGTTCTGTCGCGGCTCACAAAGAGAAACGTGCTTTTATTTCTTCAAAGGCGATGAAGCCCCCCCCACAGGCGGCTGGGCTCCCTCAGTGAGTACAAACCGCGCAGTGGGGCTCCGCTCGCTGATTTCCCTCGCTAAAAAAAAAAAAGCACCCCAACAGCTCAGTTTTCACTTTAGACTCCAAACGCTCGCGTCTTAAAACCACGGAATATCCCGAGTTGGACGAGACACACAAGAACCACGGAAATCCACGCCTTGACACTTCCCAGGACCTAAGTACAGGCACAGTGGTGGATTATCCCCCGTTCCCGCCACACCCGCTGCCCGCCGGGCCCACCTGCTCCTC
>VZRE01014863.1:154044-179474 GCA_013396775.1 Cephalopterus ornatus
GGGGGGGGGCTGCGGGTTTCGTTTCGGCCCCCCCGGGGGGCTGCGGGGGGAGGATGGAGAAGCGAAATTTCGGCAGCGGGATGTGGACAGGCGGCGGGGCGGGGAGGGGGCTGGGGCTGGCGAGGGCTGTCCCTGCCAGAAAGAGACCACCACGTCTGGGTAATACTTTAATGGGATCAGCCTCGAGGGCTGAGCTCACCACGAGGGAAGCAGCTCCATCACGCCGGTCCAAGCGAAAACACGAACCCGAGGGGACGAGGGTCCCCTGCCTGTGGCTCGCCTGGGGATCAGGCACATGCCACTGGCACTGCCGCCGGCCCCCCAGCACTGTGGGATGCAGGACCCATCCCGGGGCTCAGGAGTGCTCCGGCAGGAAGCTGCTGAGAGTCAGGTTGTCCCCGTCGGGCTCGACGCTGCCGTCGTGCAGCCGCTTGTGTCGCCGGGCGGGGACAGGCCGGGGCCCCGCGGCCGCTTCGGCGTCGGCCAGGAGGGACGAGATACAAACCATCTCGGTGCGGCTGAGCCGGCGGTGCCCTGTCCGCACCCGCCGCCACAGCAGCGCCCCCAGCACCCCCGTGCTCACCAGGAAGATGGCAGCCACCAGCCCCAGCAGCAGGATGGCCAGCAGGCACTTGCCCATCACGCCGCTGGGGTCCCAGCGCACGGCGGTGCCCGTCGGTGTCGTGTCCCCAGGGGCGGAACGGGTCGGTGCAGGGGGAGCTCCGGCTTTCTTGACTTTCCTGTACCCCGTGGTGGTGGGGCTGAGGGCTGGGGCGGCTGTTGAGCGTGGCCCCCTGGGGGAGTTGGTGTCCGTGCCAACAGCCACTGTCCCCTCCTTGCCGGGCAGTGTGAACCAGCTGGGGGTGGTGCTGATGCTCCTCTGGGGAGCTGCCGATGTGCTGGGCTCCAGCAGCAGGTCGGGGTCGGGGGAATCAGTCTCATCCATGGGATTGGCTGTGGTTGGCACTGTGAGTGGCCGGTTCAGGCTGGCACTGGTGCTGGGGGATGGTGATGCAGAGCTCAGCAGCAGGTCGGGATCGGGAGAGTCGGTCTCATCCATGGGATCAGCTGTGGTTGACACTGTGAGTGCCCAGAGCATGCTGGCTTTGGTGCTGGGCACTGCTGGCGGTGGTGCAGAGCTCAGGAGCAGGTCGGGATCAGGGGAATCGGTCTCATCCGTGGGATCGGCTGTGGTTGGCACTCCAAGCAGGCTGGCGTTGGTGCTGGGTGCTGGTGGTGCAGAGCTCACGAGCAGGTCGGGATCAGGGGAATCGGTCTCATCCATGGGATCAGCTGTGGTTGGCACCCGGAGAAGGCTGGCATTGGTGCCGGGTACTGGTGGTGGCACAGAGCCCCCCTCGGGCTGGTCACTGCTGATCAGCGCGGTGCCAGTGTGGCCGTGCTCCATTGTGGCTGCGGTGGCACCGGGGTCCTGCCCGCCATCGTCCCTTTTCCCGCGGGAGAGGGGCAGCGCCTGCCCGGCCACCCCCCAGAGCCACTGCCCGCCCCGAGGCTGCCCCGGGCCCGGCTCCAGCCCAGCCCCGCACACCCGCGGGGGGCTCAGCACCAGCACCACCACCAGCACCAGCACAGCCCGGCCTAGAGCCATCGGGACCTGCAGGGGACAGACCGAGCAGGTGACATCGGGACCTTGCTCCCGCGGGAGGATGCTGAGCCCTGAACTGCCCCAAGGTGGGATCGCACTCCAGCCAAGGATCCTCCTCCCCTCCTGGAGAGCGGCCCTTGGGTTTGGGAGCCAGAGGATGCGCCCAACAACCTCCTCCTACCGCTGCCCCCCCGCAGGAGCTCAGCCCCGGCGGCTCCGCTCTAGGGAAAGGTTTTGATAAGGAAGTTGAGTGTCTGGAAATGGGAGATTAGCCGTGATGGAGGCGGCTGCTGCGGGACAGGCAGTTGTGGGATGAGTCTCCACGTGGAAATGAAACCACAGGGATCTCACCCACGTTTCGACAGTTCCCCCATCTCAGGGTGCCTGTCCTGCCCCTCTGCCCGCCGGGCTGGCACAGGGCTCCAGGGCTGAGGCCACCGTGTGCCTGTGCCTCCGTACTGGAGCAGGAGAGGCAAACCCGCCGCAAACCCACCTCAAAGCCGCCCAAAATCCCCCCACCATTCCATGTCCATCACCAATACCCCCCCTGGCAGCCCTGGTGGGCGGAGGCCACCGTGGTCCCTGCGGCTCCACACCCAACAGCATCCAGTCATCCTCACAGGGATCAACGCCCCGAGCATCTCCGGGAGGCTCCCACATCCCCAAAGCGCCCACCCGCCTCCCAAAAGCCCCAGAGACCAGCCCTGAGCGTGGCACCCTCAGGGACCCCGAGCACTCCCTTTGCACCCACAGCATCCCCAGGACCGAGCCCCAGCCCAGCACCTCCCCAGCGGGGCTCACCTGTGCCGAGGGACACCGCGGGATCCGAAGCTGCAGCGGTGACGGGATCCACCGGCGAGGGCCCGGCACGGGGGGCGAGGGCAGCCCTGGCACCGGCACCCGCGGGGCGTCGTGGGCCACCCTCGCCTGCACCTCCCGGGCGGGGAAGGGAAGGAGCGCGGAAGGGCGGCTGCGGTTTCGCAGAGCGGCGGGGGAAGGACGTCACTGACAGTGGGGCTGTGGGCACCCACCGGGGAGGGTGGCAGGAGGTGGGGTGCACCCCAGAGAGGGGCCTCTCGCCCTCGCCGTGTCCCCGGTGCCCGGTGGGAGCCCCTAGCCCGGCAGCACCGGCGGCCCCGAGGAGCTGCTGCGTCGGGGCTCGTGTCACCCTGAAAGCAGAAGTGACACAGACCTGGTGCCAGAGCTGCCACCCCTCGGGCACCGTGTGGGCACGGCCGGGGAGGGCGTCATGGTGCCCTGAGAAGCGATGTGAGGGTACCCCAACACTGGGAAATGCCTTTGCACAAGAGGAGGAGGAGAGTAAGGGCCTGACGACGCTTTGCAGAGCCCTTGTACCGGGCTCCCTCTCTCAGCACCGTGCCCAGGATGCCCTGAGGGGCTCTCGGGGGGCTGCGGGGGCTCTTGGGTGTTGTCCCGGCCTCGTGGCACTGGCACGACAGGAAACCCCCGCCCCGAGCGCGGGCACAGGGCGGGAGGCGCGGCTGCAGCCGCAGGAAGGTGCTGCAAGAGAACATCCGCAGGAACGGGCTCGGGGTGTCAACAACACTCCCCCCGAAACCCAGGGCCGCGGTCACCCCGGCCCTTCTCGGAATCGTCTGCCCATGGGGCTGGGGGAGGGAAGAAAAGGGGTTCAGGTCTGAGGGATGAGCATCCACGGTGCCCCTCCCGGAGCATCCCTGCGCTGCTCGGGGTGGGGGGTGTCGGGGTGTTCCGGAAGCAGCTGGAAGTGGTTGTGCAAGACCCAGTGAAACGCTGCAGCCCCGGGAAGGCTCAAACCTGGGCGGGATGAATGATGCTCTTTCCAGCCCAGGCCCTCTGCCATTCCAGGCCTCTGGCCCTGTGGAAGCAGGTTTCCGCTGGGGAAGAGCAGGGCATTCCCTACCAGGGCTGTGTTCCTTCCACACATCAGCCCAGTCCCAGCCACGCCATCGCATCCCACATCCAGCCAAGCTCTTGGGACCATGCACTGGGAATCACCATGTGTGACTTCAGGGATGGGCCCCCGGACAAGAGCAGGGGGTCCCAAAGGACCCCTCGGCCCCAACCCCCCCACTCAGGTGTCCAACATTTAATATCCGGGTTACTGATCAGACCTGGAATGCCAAGGGCAGGCACAGGACGCAGAGAGCCAAAGAAAAAGCAAAGCAGAGGCAGTTTATAATCAATGACTTTTATCTTTTGAAAATGGAAGCAATATTTGGACAGATACTCCGGCGCTCTATAAGAGCGCGTCTCTCCGGACTGGGCTGGTTCTCTCCCGGGATATCACGGCTACAAAAAGCTTCAGGCACTGACTCCGGTTGAGCCTGGCGAGGCATCAGTTCATTTAAATAAAATACAGGCTAAGAACTAAAATCCAGGGTGGCCTCTGGGACCGTCTCCCACACCCCCACCTCTGGGCATCTCAATCCAGTGGCTCCCAAAACTGATTTCCTTCCGATTTTAGGAACAAACCCGAGGTCCCCAAGCACACAACCCCGAAGTCACACGTACAAATCAACACAGAAATCACCACTTTGGGGGTAATGACCTTCGGGTTTGGTTTCCAAAAGAAAAATTCATAAAAATACACATCTCAGGCATTTACTGCAATACAGAAACGTCACCAAACAGCCAAAGAACCCGGAGCGGCCAGATTGTGGATCCACGGGCACAGGGCAGGGGATGCCACTTGTCCTTAAAACACAGAAATCCCACTTTTCTGAAGCTTTCATGCTCTGCAATCCTCCCACATCCTCCATCTCCTCCGTCCCGTCCTTGTGCCTCTCCAGCTATGTGACCCGGCCGTTCCCACGGCGCGGTCCCACCTCCACACACACACATCCCTCCACAACAGAGAATCCTTAACCTGGAAGTTCTGGACATGCAAACACTGTGAAAAATGGAAAAATCGGAGAATTCCTAGCTAAACTAATGGAAAAAAAAATAATCACTTCAGCCTGGCCGAAGGGACACGTGTCCCGCCGGGATGCTCCGGGCAGGGGATGCGGGGCAGGAGCTCCCACGCACACGTCACACACACACACACACAGGGAGCTGCCACGGGCACAGAGTCCAGCTGGGAGAGGGATCCAGAGCTCCTGGAAACATAGTGGTCTTTGCCCACCTTTAGATTTCAGATGGGCTGTCACCACTCCCTGGCTGTGCCGGGATGGGCGGCACCGATCCAGCCTGGCACAGCTCACCAGGGGGTCCTGGATCCCACTCCCAGCACAAGGACACGGCCTGGGAGCAGGGAGCCAGCCTGCCCCATCCCTGACAGCCCCCTCACTGGGGAGACCCCACCTGAGCAGAGCTTTGCTGAGCTGAGGCATCCATGGAATTCCAGGAGGAGCTCGCCAGCCTGGAGCGCTCACGGGGTCTCTCCCCAAAGGAACGTGTGAGAAACCAGTTCTCCAAACTGGGATAAAACCACCCTCCCCAGTCCCTTCCACTCAGAAGGGCTGCAGGGAGGCTGATGTTGGAAGTCACTCATCTGATTCGGGAACAAATCCTTTCCTGCAAAGCTTTCCAGCAATGTAGGGTGGGAGCAGGAATGATGGAGAGGAGAAAACAAATTACAAAAAAATAACAACAGAGGCATGTTGTTTGGGCAGAATCATCATGGAAAAGTCACCTTCCTGCTGCTAACACTGCCTTGGAAGCAGAGAAAATTCCAAACATCAGCACCGGTGTGAGAGGCTGGTTGGGATTCCAAAAGCTCCTTAAAATCCATGAGTTGAGGAGTGTAGGGGGCAGGAACAAAGATTTACTGCAATCACAGAGCTGAGATGAGCACCACAGAATCCCATCACCTGCTGGAATCCCACAGCTCACCTGAAACTTCTTCCTGGAAAAAAAACATTCCTGCACAGAAGTAACTTCTGCCTCCAAATTAAAATAAATCAGCAAGTAAAACACATGAGTTTGGTCATGGAATCAAACCTTGGGATTATTTTAAAATGGGAACATGGTGCTGGTTTAAACGTTCTGTAGGATAAAAAGAAAAAGGATTTTGTGGGATGAATCCCTTCTGTCAGAACTATATATTTTTCTGTCAGACAACAGGGCTGGGAGCAGGAAAGGCAGATCATCTCATCTCCAAGGGGTATCAGCAGGGAAGGGAACCCACCTGATTGTTCCAAATTGAGGATTTATACAAAATAGCTTCAGCTTTGTTCTCTGCACAGTGTAAACACCCACCACACACCCCCTGTCCCTTGGAATGGAAACACAAATACTGCAAAGTGGCAAATAAGAAAAATAAAAAGCAATTATTTTTCTATTTTTTGGCAACTTTAAAAAAAAAAAAATGGTTAAGAACAATGTGGCATTGGTCCCTAAATCTAGAAAAAGGTATTTGGGCACGACATCGAAAGTCAGAATGGATTTGTTTTTCAAGGATTCATCATAACATCTGGAAAAAAAAAAAACAAACCCTGTAAAAGTAGCACTTGTTGTTTTTGACTCGGTTTGACACAGTCACAGAAATTCATCAGAACATCAGGAAACGAAAAAATCTTTCACTAAAAAGCTTGGCTTGGAATCATCGGCTCTCGTTGACGTGGGTTTAGGAGAACAGGAAAGCTCGGGCTGGAATGCTGCAGGCTGCTGCTGGCTGCACTGGGAGCTGGGATGTGCCTGGGCCGGGGCCCCTCAGTCCCCGATCTTTGCCATCTGCTGCTCCAGCTTGGAGATGCGCTCGTCCTGGTTGGAGATCGTGTCCTTGATGGATTTCAGCTCTTTCAAAATCTCGTCCAATTTGGCTTCGTTTTGCTGCAAGGGAAGACAGGACATGTGTGAGGAGAGCGCTGCAGTTTTCCAAGGAAAGGGCTCCTCCCAGTGGGATTCTCTGAGGGATGAGGGTGTGATGCCCGCTCTGGAGCAGCTGGGATGCTCAGGGCAGGGCCTGGCATTTCCAGCAGCACCAGTGAACATATCCAGGACATACTGGACCAGTACCTCCTCTTTAACAGCCAGTCTGAGCAATGGCTGGACTTGGTGGTCTTAGAGGGCTTTTCCAACCTCAATGATCCCATGATTCTGTGATTTAAGGACCTACTGACTGACAGCTGTCACTCCCACACCTCTGTGTGTTACATGCCCCATCCCTGGAAATGTCCAAGGCCAGGTTGGATGGGGCTTGGAGCAACCTGGTCTGGTGGAAGGTATCCCTGTCTGTGGCAGGGGTTTGGAACAGGATGAGCTTTAAGGTCCCTTCCAACCCAAATCTGTCTGGGATTCCATGTGATAGCTACAGCCCCCAGTTCTAGACCTGTACAACCTTCTCCGGACCTGCAGAGCCTGAGGTACACTGTCCCACTGTCCATGTTTTACACAAAAAGAGGAGCACAGGAGCTCTCCCAGGCAGGGGCTGGAACAACAAGCCAAGTTTTCCTTTGTGTTCCAAAGGACATGGTTTGAGGACATGGCTTAGTGGGGAACATGGTGGTGGTGCTCGGTTATGGTTGGAACTGATGATCTTAAAAGGCCTTTTCCAACCCTGACTATTCTATTATTTAGAAACCTTAGAATCATAGAATCATGAAATATCCTGAATTAGAAGGGATCCACAAGGATCATCCAGTCCAACTCCTGGCCCTGCCCATGACACCCCAACAGTCCCACCCTGTCCCTCAGAGCCTTGTCCAAACACTCCTGGAGCTGTGGCAGCCCTGGGGCCATGACCATTCCCTGGGGAGCCTGTTCAGTGCCCGACCACCCTCTGGGGGAAGAACCTTGTCCTGAGATCCAACCTAAACCTCCCCTGACACAGCTCCAGACGTTCCCTCTGGTCCTGTCCCTGCTCACAAAGAGCAGAGACTGGTGCTGCTCCTTGGAAGGAAGCTTTGGACACATTGCCTGGAACACCATAACCAAGCACCACCTCAACTTCAGGTCACCCAGATCCTCGAATCACACATTCTTGAGCTTTGTTACAGCTATTCCCGAAGAAGCAGCACCTCAATATTCCCACCCCAGGCCACCATCCCCAAAGCTCGTGGAGTCCACTCACAGGGTTTGAGGCATCCGCTGCTTTCTTTGGAGCGTTGATGAGATCACTCTTCTTGTTGCCCGCAGGTTTGTTGTCCAGTATGTTCTTCTTGACCACCTTGAGGTCCCTGTTCTTGCCTGGAATGTACCCGTGCTTCAAGGAGATGAGCAGGGGGTCGGCGTTCTTCCCCTCGAACCACTCCTCTGCCTCCAGAGCCGCTTCTGGGCCGGCCGTGTCCGGGTACAGGTCGTCCTGGAAGAGGTCCGACTGCAAGCCAGAAGAGATGGATTGGTCAGGGGCTCTGGGAGGCACAAGCTGGCTCCAAATCTCGTGCCCAGGGCAGTGCTCACCTTGCGGGGAACCGTCATGATGATGGGCTCACACTTCCTCTCGTGGAGCTTGAAGAACCTGCCATGGGAAGGGAAAAGTGGGACTCGGAGTGAGGACTGAGGAGAAGGTTCACACACACAGCAGTGGACAGAGGAGATAGGAAAGGAGCAACCCCACGGAACCACGGAATTATTGAGGTTGGAAATGCCCTCTAAGATTATCAAGTCCAACCATTCCCCCAGCACTGCCAAGGCTCCACTAACCCATGTCCCCAAGTGCCACATCTACATGACTTTTAAATCCCTCCAGGGATGGGGACTCCAACACTGCCCTGGGCAGCCTGTTCCAATGTCTTGACCACTCTTTCCATGAAGAAATTTTCCCTAAAACCTCCCCTGGCACAACTTGAGGCTGTTTCCTCTCATCTCATCACTTGTTACATGGGAGAAGAGCCCGAGCACGTTCCCTCCCAGCAGAGACATGTTCCCTACCAGAGCCACTGCCGTGACAGACCTGCTCTCCTGAGATGTTTCCTGCCTTTCCCATGTGTCCTGAGCCACAGCTGCCCTCTGCTCACTGCTCCGCTGCTTCCGCCACTCCCAAAAATCCCAACCCCAGCTTCCAGCCCGCTCGCCGTGCAGGGGCTGATCCCAGCTCTGGGCTCAGCCCTCTCACCTGGCAATCTCACACTTGTTGACGTCGAGGCCCCTCTTTGGCATGAACCCCATCCCCCTCTGCGGCTCTTTGCTGCTGAAGGTGTTGAGGTAGTGAACGTACGGGGACTCATCCGTGATCTCGAAGTAGCGGATGCTGCTGTCACCCTGCAGGGACGAGAAGAAACCCTGCAGAGCCTGGGGCAACCACCAGCCTCACCCACAGCCTTTCCTCCCAGGAATGCTGCCACAAACAGCTTAAAGCTGGGGTTTTTTTTAAAGGTAAAACTTTAAAGCAGCTCCCTGCTGTAATAGTTCCTCCACGTCCTGTTCAAAACACTCTGGTACAGAGACCTGAGCTGGTGCCTCCAGGCTGGGACTGACCCCTTCCACATCATCTCTTCCTGAACTTCCTGCTACAGTCAGGCAGAAAGGCTATAAATCAGTTTATCCCTAATTCCAGACACTAGGATCTCTGAAACAGCAGGAGAGGTAGCAGATGTAAACCAAATATTCCTCGTTAGCTGTTAAGAGAGCTGGGATTCCTGAACGTACTCGTATAGATTTTCCTTTGTTCATTGTGTCTGTGGCTCCTGTTTGTAGGAAGTCCCTCACAAATGGGAACTTTAGAGCACAAAGTGCTTTTAGAAAGGAGCACCTGATCCCAGTTTTCTATTATTTAACTCCTCAAAATTACAAGGAGTGTTACCACATGCTCCATCATCCTCAGGCACTAAGAGGGGAACATCTAAAATGTACCTTCTCCCACACCAATGTAAAATCATCCGGGTCATGGTGTGGGATTTGTATTAAAGGCAGCTTTACCTAAGTCAATCCATGCCAAAGAAACATCCAGGACACTCCAGACCTTCCCAGGTCCTGCAGAGTGAGGATCAAACCCATTCCAGAGCAGCCTGGTCCCTCTGCAGTGCTGATTTTTTGGTTCTACCTCCCCCAGCTGAGACACTTGCGGAACATTTTAGAGGCACCATTCCCTCCACAGAGGTTCCCAAGACTCTCCTTACCTTCCCACACAGGTAAATGATGTTGGTGTCCGGGTCGTAGAACGGCAGCAGGACCCCATTGCTGGTGTCCATCTCATGAAGGGCAATTGGCTCCTCCATGTTTTTCTGGAAATAAAGAATGCCAGGGATGTTAATGAAGGCTGGAAAAGCTCCTGTTAACACAGGATTTAAATTATTAAGAGCCCTGTAGCCAGTGTGCTCCCAGCGGTGTCTGCACCACCCGGAAGGATCCGTGCGTTACAACAAGTGCTGGGAATGTTCCCAAGCTGATTCATTCCCCCAAGGGTGTTTAAATCACAAATTTCAACAAAAATAGAAGCCAAGAAAATCCACCAAGTCAAGGGAAATACGTGACATAGCCATGTTAGTGCCTTGTGTTAGTGTGATGGGATGGGTGATGGATGAGGGGACAGAGGCTCTTTCCCTGGAGATATTCAAAAGCCACCTGGACACAATCCAGGTGGTCCCTTCCAACCTGAGCCCCTCTGGGATTGTTGGTGTCCTGCTCTGCACATAAAACATACAGAGTAAAGTGACCTTCCCACAGCCCCTCTGCTCCCTGTGCATCTTCCCAGGCTCTTGCAACCTGCAGCTCCCGCATCATCGCTGCTCTCGGAGAGGCCCAAGAGAACTCAGTTCCTTCACTGAGTGACCATCCAGCCCAAATCATAGAATACCTTCTGGCATGGGAGCAGACAGTACATGGAAGAGGGAATAACCTCAAGTATACGAACTAGGAATTTTGGAAGACATACTGGCACAGGCTGCCCAGAGAAGTTGTGGCTGCCCCATCCCTGGAAGTGTTCCAGGCCAGGTTGGGAGCAGCCTGGGATAGTGGAACGTGTCCCTGCCCAGGGGTTTGGAACAGGATGAGCTTTAAGGTCCCTTCCAACCCAAACCATTCCATGACTCCATGACTGCAGGGCTGGATTAGTAACTGAACAGAGGTGACCAGGGCAGGAAGAGGACAGGGACATACCGGATTCCACAGGGCCAGTTGCCGCTCGCTCATGCGGCTGAAGCCGGTGGTGAAGATGTTTCCATCAGCCAGGAAAATGGCTCTCATGGGCCGGGCTCCCTCGTGGGTTTTCTCTTTCTCCTGGAAGAGAGGAGCAGGTCAGTCTCCAGCAATGGACAGGAAAACCCACGGGGTGGTGGATCCTCTCCCAGCTTCATGGGACTGCCGCAGGACACACGGCTGCTCCTCACAGGATGTGATCCAAGGAGCAACATCCGACTTTTTTTCCCTGATGTTTGAGGGAAGAAACCAATTGCTAAACCACAGAAGAAGTGGACATTCCTGGCTCTTCCCAGCTTTGCCCATCAGCCTCTTGCAAAGAGGTTTTCCTTCAACCTTGCAAGCTACAACACACACAGGCTGCTAAACCTCTGCTTCCCAGGCACAGCTCTGGAACTGTAATTATACAAAAGGATTAGATGTGGAATTACACTCCTGCAGGTTTTAAAACTGAGCCCTAAAATCCTAGTTCAAACACTAATCCCAATAAACCCAGACAAATCCTTCAACTCCTGCTATTCCTTCCGTAATTTTTGCCTCACTTTGAAAACCACAACTGAACATGGTGTGAAAACACTGAGCAAGAAGGTTCTTTCTCCCAGTTTTCTCGCTAATTCTCTGCTGGAGTGAAATCCAACTGTTTCTTTAACTGTTAGGTGAACTTACAGCAACAATTTCTTGTTTCCTGGGGTCAATAACTCGGACTTTCTTGTCTTTGGAGGCTGTACAGATGAGGCTGCCGTTGCGGTTCCAGCTCACGTTGTAAATCATATCCACATGCATGTCATCCAGGTTGATGAGGGCTTCTCCTGTCCCCACATTCCAGATGATGATGGCATTGTCACAGCCTAAAATGGAAAATAACAGCCACGGTCAGAGCATTGGTGAAAAAAGTCATACCAGGAAAAACGCCAGAGGTGGGGAACAAGGGATAAACCTGCTGCAGCTCCAAAAGTTTTTGGGGAAACCAAACACCAAACTGGGAGCTCAGAAAGGATTTTTATTCACAGGAAACACTCAGCTTATCCAAGAGTCCAGCTGAAAGGACCGGCTGCTTTCCTTGGGATCCAACCTACAGGTCAGGCTACGGAAACCTCAGACTGTACTGATGCGACTGTCTTTCAGTGGTCAAAAGAATCTCATTCCATGGACTGTACCAGCCAAGGAGACAATTTGGAAAATGTTGACAATGAAAGCTTGTGGGAGGAACAGCCAGACTCTGGGATACCTTGCAGGGATTGGGGGAAAGAGAATCACTCAGGCCTGTTATAAAAGTGTATGAAAACAGGGATATGAGGAATGCAGATGTAAATAGTTATTGTAAATCAAATAAAGTCTGGAACAACTTTAATACTCCATTTTATTCTTCCAGACAATTGCCTGGTGCTTGTCCCTGTAAAGCGAAGATAAAATAGGCTGAGATAATGAGGGGGCTGCCAGCCACATGTCCCAGTGTTCCCAGGCACTGCCAGGAGTTTTGTTATTCACAGGGATCTAAACAGCTGGGAGAGGAAAAAAGGGAAAGGAGTCAACACCTGTTTTCCAGAATTCCTGGAGGGAGATGCCTGTGGCCCCTCCCAAGGGCGTACCTGCGCTGAGCAGCACGTTCCGGGCCGTCGGATGCCAGGCCACAATTCCGACTCTCTTGGAATGGCCTTCCAGCACCACCACTGGCTCTGTCAGGGACAGGGTGAGCCCGTTCTCAGGAATCTGCCACACCTGGGAGGCGAAAGGAAAGGAAAGCTGGTTAGCCCGGGCCATCCCCTCTGAAGAGTGCGTGGCTCGTCTGCTTCCTGCAGCCCACAGCCGGCGGCCGAGCTGTCACTTCTCCGTATAAACAGGAAGAGGGAATCGTTCCCAATAAACCCTTGGCTGGTCCATGTGTAACATCCTTCCTCACTCATGTGGCAGCACCAAACCACCAGCTCCTGATGCTGCAACACCCTGTTATCACCATGTCCAGAGACTTGTTCGGCTCCAATCCTGCTGAGGAGGAGTCGGAAAAACCTGCCTTGGAGCTCCAATTCCATGTGCACAAGCTGCTGTCTTTCCAAACTGTGCTTGTCCCTTGGAGGGATGATACTGCAGTGCCTACTTTTTATTCCTTTAGCAACACCAGCAATTAGTTTTCCCGTTAGATCCAGGCTCTTTCCAGATCCCACTTAATCAGGGAAGAGTGGGCTAGTCCTGACAGAGGTCGGAGCAGCCCAAACCAGCATTGCAGTGGCTGTTCACTTCTGCCCTGGTTACACAACCCTTCTCCTGCAAACATCCTCAGGGAAGGGCCATCAGGAGGAGGAACAACCCCCCAAGGAAGCCAGAGCACCAGAATTCCAGCTGTGGAGCCCAAAGGAGGCGGTACCAAAGGTTTATTCACGGAGGGAGGCGGGTTCTCTATCTGGCAGGGATGGGACACACAGACCCATCACCCCGGGCAGGATCAGCCCAACTCAAACTATTCCTGCACTTCAGCGCTGGACAATCCTCTTGGAATTGAAGTTGGCCTCTATGTGGTGCATTAACAAATGCAATGGAATTAGACGCCACTCAGCGAGCAGTTGGAGCTGCTGGAGGCAGGTGGCAGCATCGGAGCGTGTTTGCTCTGCTTCCCATTGTTTGCTTTTCCTGGAGTTGGAGAACAGGGCTCGCCAGACGCTGCCCACGGTGCCCAGCAAGCTGTGGAAGCCGGGAGATGCGAGGGAGTGGATTTAGGAAGCAAGGCAGACACACATGCGTGAGGGTGACATGGATTTTTGTGCTAATCCCAGTTTTTCCCTTCTCCCAGGGATGGCTGTGCTGCAATAAAACCCAGGGAGATGCAGATCCTCCGTGGGTCCCAGCTTACCTCTAAATGACCCAAAAACGATTTAGCTTTTCACGGACACAGCTCTTGGTGCTGTCCCTCCCCGCACCTTCAGAGTCCCAGGAGGAATGACCACGATGGGAACACCACCTCAGGAGAGGAATCCAATGGGAACACCACCTCAGGAAAGAATTCCTCTGCAAGGGCGGAAAGTGGTCACAGCCCCAAGGCTGCCAGAGCTCAAGGAGCATTTGGACAATGCTCCCAGGCACATGTTGGGATTGTTGGGGTGTCCTGTTCAGGGCCAGGAGTTGGATTCGATCCTTGTGGGTCCCTTCCAGCTCAGAATATTCCATGACTGCATGGAAATCCCTCTCTCCCTTCCTGCCCGATGGAACAGTGCTGGCGACACACTGACACAAACAGGCTTTTCCCAGTGTGATTTTAAACTGGGGATGCAAACAGGAGCTGCTCAGCCTGGAGAAGCAGGATGCTATCCTCCTCCCTTCCCATTCCCTCCAGCTCTGCCACTGACTGCGATCCAATCCCTCCGAGGTTCTCCTGAAGCACAGCACCCCTGCGAAGCACAACAAATCCCTGCACCTGCCCCGGACACCCAGGTTACAAACGTGTCAGGTTTATGGAAACAGCCTTTTTCCTGCCAGTCAGGGAGTAACAATGTGACAGCAGCAACAGTTGGGAACATGTTTGCGCTGGGAATTCCATGTCAGTCTGAGGCACTCAACTCTGTAACCGTGTGAGGTCTCTGATGAGCCCCCGGGGTTTGGTGGGTTTTCTGTTTCTCATCATCTGTCCTCCTGCATCTGTAGGGTTAGTTTGGATACTGGGAAGAAATTCCTCTCTGTGAGGGTGGTGAGGCCCTGGCACAGGCTGCCCAGAGAAGCTGTGGCTGCCCCAGCCCTGGAAGTGTCCAAGGGCGGGTTGGACAGGGCTTGGAGCAACCTGGGCTAGGGGAAGGTGTCCCTGCCCATGGTGGGGGGTGGAACTGGGTGGTCTTCGAGGTCCCTTTCAACCCAAACCATTCCATGACTCTATGAACAGTCACTTCTTCCCATGAGGGAAAAAGTGGGATAAAGGGACCTGTCCCACACCCTCAGCCTCCCCCTCTTTGTGGACAAAGCCTTGAAGAGGGAATTTATTCACCAAAAAGACCCAGAATCAATAGAAGCTTCTGGGCCAAGTGTGACCTGCAAACCAGCCAGGCAGGGGCAGAGCAGCTCCAGCCAACATTCCTCCCTGTGAGGGGCAGGAAAGGGACAAGATTCCCAGGACCTCCAATTATATTCTGCACCATCCCAGCCAGGAAGGGTCCAGGGATCCCTCTGAGCAAGTGCAGCTTCATAGCAAAGAAATAAAAAAAGCCCAGAATAAAGTTTAAAGATCAGCCAGGGAGTGCAGGGGGTGGGAGACGGAAGGGAGACAAAATACTCATGAAAAGGATTTTTTTTTTTTAAAGCCTCTAGGAAAGATTTTTTTTTCCATCAGGGAAAGCCCCAGCAGTTTGGAGCAGCTGCAGAGCAGTGTAATCCTGGGCAGATTACAGAATATTGACCCAATAATCCTGCCTGGTATTCCAAGAAATAATAAATAAATGAGTGTGAAAGGTCAGGGGGTGGTCCCAAGCGACCTGGCCCCTCGTTCCAGGGTGGGAGTCCGGCCTCAGTATGGGATCAAATTAAATTCACGGGGAAACTAAGGAAATTTGGATACAGGACCCAGCCCGGTGAGGATGAGGACTCAGAATAAATCCAAGGAAGCATTAAAATACTGCAGGTTTAACTGGGCATCAGTAGGGTTTGTCAACTCTCCAGTCTGGGAGTTTTGGGTGGTTTTTTGGGGTTTTTTGAAGGCAGCAGGGCCGGTTTGTTTGTGCTGGAGGAAGTGAAGCCGTGGCACAGCGGAGGTTTGGGTTTGGGTCTCACAGGAAGGGCAGGAGGGGAAGGTTTTGCACAAACAGCACATGAGCAAGGAAACAAAGCAAACTTTTTTTACCCCCTTTAAAGAAAAGCAAAAACTGTCTCTTCTGGCTCTGCACAACCTGCAGAGAACATACAGTCCACGCCTAGAAAGAACATCAATTCCTATATCATAAATATTAATTCCTATCACCTTAAGTGAGGAAACAAGTGAGTCTGAACCCTGGATTTATCCCTGTCCTTGCAGGAAGAGGCACTTTGAGCATCATTTCTGCAGCTCTCAGACCTTCTCCTGGTTTACCCTGTCCTGGTCTCAGAGGTGCCCACAGGTTGGTGGCCCAGGTCACTGCAAGGGCTCTGCTTTAATTCTTAAAGCAATTTACTCAATCCATGGAGCTCTGCTCTGCCCATTACACCCAAACTCATTAATATCCACCCTCTGATGAAGCAGATTTCCCATATCTGAGGAAGAGCCTCGACACCATCCACAAGCCTTTCTCCAATAAAACATTTTACAGCTGAATTCAAAGCCTGCAGCACATTCCAGCCATTCAGCAGCACACCAAGCAGGAATACTGAAGCAGTTTCTTATTTTCTGGCACAAGGAAACAACTCTTCCAAGGGATGTTCTTTACACAGCAGTGCAGTTCCCAATTGTCCCAAACAATCTGGGATCCATCATTTCTCCTTTTAAACCTCCTTAACACACACACATCTTCCTGCATATCCCTGATCCTGTGAGCCCAGCAAAGACTCATGGACTCACCGACTCACCTATTTCACCTTCCACTCCAGACAGGTCACACCAAGAGGTACCAAACACCATCACGAGTGGGCAAACCCACAGCCAGCTTCACCCTGGTGCCTTTCCACATATGTGCTGCCTCCAGGGATGCAGGGAAAGCTCATCCCCACTTTGGGATGCGCGGAGAACCCCCTGTGAACCCACACAGCCCGTTCAGTTGGAGGCACAGATTCCCACAGATGGTTTGTGGCCACATTAGGAGCACTTGGACAAGCACTTGGACAACTTGTAACTGAACACTGGTTTTTTTTCTCCATAATTCAGTCCCCCTGGAGCCTCCCAACATAGTTTTCATTGCATTTGGATTAGAGGGTTATTTTGCCTCCAAGAAGGCAGCTCTGGACCTGCTGATGCTCATGTTTCAAAGACCCTTCCAATGCAGCCCTCCTGCATCCTGGTTCCTAGAGGAACATTCCTGCATCATTCAAAAGTTAGTTCCAGCCCAGTAGTGAATGTTACAAACACAGAAGCTTGTTGTTTTGTGTAATATTAAATATAGACCATTTTGTTAACAGCTTCAGCTTCCAAGATTGAGAGATCACAGGCAAGAGCTGTCCCAGGAAAAGCCTCTTGGGATGAATCCCCTCCCAAACATTTTAACGATGAACAGAAGCAAAGGAATTTATCTGACATGATCTATAATAAGATTTCAATATAACATTCAGCCTACAGCATTTCTAAATATGGCCAAAGATCCCTGGAGTTATTTGGCATTATTTCATCTTCCAAGGATTTTCTTTCACTGATTCTGCTGTGTTTGCATACACGGGATTCCACATCCGTCACGGAGCGAGCCCGGCTCCTGGGCACTGAGGTGAAACAGGTCTCAGGATCAAGCCTGACAGGTGCAGAACTTGGATTATTTTTATTTGTTCATTAAAAAAGCCCTTTTGACATCTGCTCACAACCTGCAGACACAGGAAGAACTTCAGGAGTCCCCCTTAAATCAAGGGTTGAAGCAACTCTTGAAACCTGATGGGCTCCTTCCCTTCCAGTCCCTCCCTCTTCCCAACACACATCACTGCATCCATGGGGATATGTGAGGTAAGGAACCACCTGCCTTCTGCAAAGCTCTACAAACCAGAACACCTCACCATGGACTGGCACTCTTCCTTCTTGTTCCTCTTTTCAAAGATCAGACAAATCCTCAGGGGAAGGAAAAACGGGAGAAGTTCTTCCCTGTGAGGGTGGGCAGGCCCTGGCACAGGTTGCCCAGAGAGGTGGTGGAAGTGAGGGAAGTGTCCAAGGCCAGGCTGGACGGGGCTTGGAGCAACCTGGTCTAGTGGAAGGTGTCCCTGCCCATGGCAGTTCCCTTCCAACCCAACCCATTCCACGATGACCCTGCCCTCGGCCTTGGAACAGGAGGTGTTTTCAGGAACACAAGTGTCCTTTGGAGCATGGCTTTTTGGAGGGAGCAAAGCCCACCCCACAAGGCCCAGGGAACACTCACCATGACAGTACAATCCTCGGAGCCGCTGGCGATCACCTGGTCGTTGTGGGGACACCAGTCGATGTCCAGCACTGGTCCCGTGTGGCCACACACTGTGGGGTAGGACTTGTCAATCCTGCCTGTCTGAAGGGAGGAAACAAGAGAGAGAGCTGTGATATCCCGAAGGAATTGGCTTCCCAATGCTACATTTACTCCTTCAGTATCCAAAATTTCATGACATTTGAATCAACTCATGGATCAGCAGAGGAAACAAACCAGTAGCTCTGGAAACTCCCCAAAGTGTGAGAAAAGGGTTCAGAGGTTTGGCATGGGAGCTGTGCTCCCATGGGATGCAGGGATGCTTTCCCACCCAAATCTCAGTACTTGCTGTGATGCCATCCCTCTGTCCATTCCCAAATTTTTGGGCAGAACAAAGCTCTGTTTTCATCTGTGCTTCCCAACGGTGGCCAGTGGCAGCTGAAGGTAAACAATTTGAATTGAAGGTGTTGCTGCTCATTGAATTTACCAAGTCTCCCCGCTTTTTTCACTATAGAAGGATTTTGCTCATATGGGAAGTTTTTAGGACACAGTTGTGCAGAGTAAAATACTGTTTTCAGGAATAAATATTGCTGACATGGACTGGAACAGCCACAGCCACACCTGATCCATCCATGGCCAGAGGACCAAGGCTACCAGCTGCCAAGCTCATCCCAGCAGGGACAAACTTCCCAAGAAAGTGAGCTAATGAGACATTTAAACCTGAACTGAGACAAATCAGTGATGCCAAGACAGATGATGCAGAGACATCAACTTTGCCACCAGGTCCATGTTTTGCTGAGGAGCCCCTGAAGCACCTGATCCCCTCCAACTGCTGATGCTGCCAACAAGGAAGAAAGGGAAGGACAATCCCTCTAATCATGGCTCTCTCTCAGTCAAGCCTTGCACAGATGGGAAGCAGTACTTAAAATACTGCAGACACACAGCAGTAGCAGCAGGGTGAGCAGGACACTCCTCCACCTCCAGGGCCAGACCCCTGGTCCTGCTCCAAGGGGTTTTGTTTCCAGGGAATGGCCCTGTCACGATGAGTGATAGGAGAAGAGAGACAGGAGGGAGAGGTCTGGGATGGGGTCATCTTCTTTTGTGTTCAAACATGCAGAAGAAATGGCTGGAATTTCATTTCTGCCATTGGATGATAACATTCCCCAACCTTGGAGATGACATTCCGTAATATATGCCTCCTACCAAGCTCCATGTGGGAGGCTGGGCCTATTCAAGCCTGGCTTAAAGCAGAATAATGCTGGATACTGGTTTTTAAGGACGACTGACCTGAAGGCTCCACTAGCAGCAAAATAAGACCTTGATCCAAAAAATCCCACCATTTCTTAAATAGCCAAATTTAGGGTTAAAAAAACCCCAAAAAGTCTCAGTGATTCAACTTCATTTGAAATTCTTAAAAGGGAGAAAGAGTTGTGGATGAAAAGCCATAAAGCTGCCATTCAAGAATTAAAGCCTGTGTAATCCCTCTTGGATGCCATAATGTGAAATAGGATTTAAAAAATTAATACACCCAACTGCCACGTTCAGTTCATCCATTTTAATGGACCTAATTAAAAAGAGAACCATGCAGAGCACATGGACATGGATGTATCACCGGAGGCACAGGACAGGCCACAAAACACAGGCCTAACCCAAAAGGGCCCATAAATAATCCCAGAATCACTTAGGCTAGAAAAGGCTAGGAAAATACTAAAAAAACAGGATTATTAATGCAAAATGTCAGTGACTGCCTGTCCTGGCTCCTGGTAGGAAGCAGTGGAATCTTCCAAGAGGAGCCCCTGGTAATTATTTCCAGCTTGCACGAGCTCTTGTTGTTTTAGTTTTGAGTTTTTACAGTCATTTATTACTTTGAGGAGGGAAAAAAAAAATCAATTTGAACAAATTAAAGCACAAACTTCACTTCTCTGTTTGATCAGGATGAACCTGCACAGCCTGGGCAGGAGCAGCCAAGAGCCTGTGACAGCCAGTGGAGAGCAGGGACCAGGCACTGTCCCTGTGCCACCACCTGTGCTGGAGCTCAGATCTTAAACCAAGGATCTGGTACTTCCATAGAGCAGAGCTTGTGGAATCGTGGAATGGGTTGGGATGGAACGGACTTTAAAGCTTACCCACTCCCATCCCCTGCCATGAGCAGGGACACCTTCCACTAGCCCAGGTTGCTCCAAGCCCTGTCCAACCTGGCCTTAGACACTTCCAGGGATGAGGCAGCCACAGCTTCTCTGGGCAACCTGTGCCAGGGCCTCACCACCCTCACTGCCAGGAATTCCTTCCCAATATCCAATCTAAACCTACCCTCTTCCAGCTTAAAGCCACTCCCCCTTGTCCTGTCACTCTGTCCCTTGTCCAAAGTCCCTCTCCAGCTCTCTTGGAGCCCCTTTAAGCCCTGGAAGGGGCTCTAAGGTCTCCCTGGAGCCTTCTCTTCTCCAGATGAACACCCCCAGCTCTCCCAGCCTGGCTCCACAGCAGAGAGGCTCCAGCCTTTGGAGCATCTCCGTGGCCTACTCTGGATTCACTCCAGCAGCTCCGCGTCCTTCCTGAGCCAGGTACCACAGAGCTGGAGCAGCACTGCAGAAGGGTCTCACCTGAGTGGGCCAGAGAGGCAGAATCCCCCCTGCACCACATGCCAACACCCCCCCCACCCCTGCCTGCATGAGTACCTGAACTCCATTCCCAACAGGGAACAGACAGCCAGGATGGGGAAAGGAGATGTTCTTTAGCAGCAGTGTGGGAGAGACAAGAACTTCCAGAAATCCCAAGTGTACTTATTCACCAAAAATCACCAAACCAAAACTACCAAACTAGAGGACAAACAAAAGGAGGAGATGTCCCACAGCTTCCTGGGGTCTGGCAGAGGAAAACAATGCTGGGGAGATGAACAGCCCACGGGCATCTACACTTGTGCACGAGAGGAGCAACTCCACTGCTCATCAGGGTCCATAAATAATCCAGAATCAGGTTGGAATCCCCAAATTAGGTTGGAAAAGACCTCCAACATCATCAAGTCCAACCTGTGATTATCACCACCTTGTCACCCAGGCCAGAGCCCTGAGTGCCACCTCCTCGAACAACTCCAAGGATGTAAAAAAATATGTATAAAATGAGACTAAATAAGGATGTAAACGGGCTGTTCGAAGCCCCAGCTGGGTGAGCACTTGCAGAGAAGCTCCTGCCTTGTGGTCAGAGGCACAAACTCGTCTCTGCAGAGCAGAGGAAACCGCAGGACCTTCCAGAGCACGGAGCAGAGTGAGGGCTCCGCTCGGTAGAATCCCTGGAAGTGTTAAAACGGCCCCTCTCCTCAAAAAACCACATTTACTGCAGAGCCTCACCCTCCAGAACTGACTGGGGAGCCATCACAGGACAGTAAGCCATGTCACCACCCCAGGGCCTGACCTAGCAGGGTGAGAAATGAGCAATTTTTAACTCAGGGGTGTTATTTTATCACCTCTCTATGCCCCTTTCGCAGACACCACCCATGCAGGACACACCACAGATTCCCCTCTCCGGAGCAGGGAACCCCTATTCCTGGAATTGCACAGGAATTGTGCACAGAAGAACTTGAAAAACAACATTTGGCAGGGGGTTGCCAAAAAGGAAAGACCAGGAAACCTTCAGTAGGGAATTAAAAACCCACCGGGCTGTAAAACGCCCAAACTCCACACTTCTAAACACAATTCCTTTCCAAAGAGACACCTCTGCCAACAGAACACCACAAGGTTAGCAACTTGGCTGCCAGCTGGGGGAGTTTCCATGCTCCTGTAAGGCTCCCAGGTTTGGGGATTTATTTATTTATTTGTAAAATGTAATCTTTTAATTAGAGCAGGATTTAAAATAAAGCTCAAGTGTTGATACACAGCTTAAAATTAACTCGGTGCGACTTCAAGAAATTAAACCCTTCTCATAATCCACTATGACTGTGGTTGGGCAACACATCACAGTAATAACTTTTGAAATTTGGAGCTATGTTTGATAAAAAGTTGGCCAAAAAGGTGAATTTGAGGATTATTTATTAATAAGTTGGATGGTGTTGACTAGAAGCACACTCAATATTCAGATCCTTCAGCTGGGGGTAAAGTGACCTTACGAAATGATTTTTTAGTGCTTTCATGTATCCCAGATCACAAAAAAAATGTTAAATAATCAGAATTATTAAACCCAGATCAGAAAAAAGTCACAGATGAGAAGAAAAAAAATTGTTATTGATTCCAAAAGGGACAGAGAAGCGACACGAGAAAACTGTTCCTAGAAGTGGGAGTTCTATGAATTAATTTGACTGTCTTGTGATCCATTCTCTGACAGAAAAGGGCAATTGGTTGCAGGAAACAGCTCATGGATTATGGTAAAAATATCAGGGAGAGCAGCTGCTTCCCCAGCCTGTGGCTGCTCATGGAAATCTCCATTTAAATTGGGGAAGTGGCATCGAGTTGCACAAGGCAAAGCAACCCCCCCATTGCTCTGCACAAGTTTGAGGAAGGAAACCAGCTCACAACTGCAAAGTTTGAAATACCAACCCACTGCACCTTTTCTCTGCTAGAGAAAATACTCCTTTTTTCTTTAAATTGTGTCTTTTCCTTCCAACGACCTCAAGTTTCACCCAGGGCAGGGTGGGAAGCTGAGCTCTGGCACTGACCCTCCAGCACCAGCTGGTCATGCAGGAGACACTTGGAAGAAAACTGGGATGAAATGGAAGTGCCTGGATCTTTCCTGACCATGACCAAGAGCCATTAGTCACCCACAGAGCAATCGAGGCATCCAGAACTAATTTGGAAGATTAGGAGGAGTTATTCCCAAAAGGTCCACTGGAAAGTCATGCAATAGGAGACCCCTGTAACTGTGCTCTCCAAGAATCCCTCAGTACTGCTCCTGCTCTCTTTACCACCTTGACAGCTGCAGGGCTGGGACACTGGATATTGGGAAAAATTCCTTCACTGGAAGAGTGGTCAAGCATGGAAAAGGCTCCACAGGGAAGTGGTGGAGTCACCATCCCTGGAAGTGTTAAAACACAGGCAGATGTGGCACTTCATGATATGGTTTAGTGGGATGGGGGTGATCACAGGGTTGGGCTTGATGATCTTGGAGGTCTTTTCCAGCCTTAATGATTCCATGATTCCATCATAGGCTGCCACAGAATGCAGACAGCAACTTGTTCTGGAGCTCCCAAACCAGAACGGATATGCAAAGAGGAGGGGAAAAAACCCATGGTGACCAAGTGCACCTGAGCCTGGTGATCCACTGGAATCGAGCTGACAGGGATAAATATAAACTTCTTTTTATAGAGAAACACCCAAGGTGAAACAAAAGGACAAAATCCCTCCAACACTCCTCTCAAAACGGCTGGAGGGGCTCAATGAACCCATCACAGGAAAACCTCCTGATTTTATTTTACACACAGTTAAGAAAAGGATGAGTTTTATTTCCCAATGCTTCCTGGAGGAATGAAAATCGGGAAGAGCTGCTTAACAAGTCACATATGCCAGGGTTGAACACCAAGGCACATCACTTGCAGAACAACATATTCCTTGGAGGAGATCATTCCCGAGGTGTGCACACCCCCACCCACATGCCAATTGCCTCCCAGGGTACCAGCTGATCCCCGATCCTGCAGGAATGCTGCCAGTGTGGGGGGAGTGCAGGAAGGAGTCAGGAAAATGGAAAATCTAATATAAGGTATATCCAAAGGGAACTGAATAAACCTCTGCTAAAGGCCTTATGTAACACAACTCGTGGCTGAAGGAATCTTTCTACATGAACTGAAAGAAAAAGGGAACATTTGCAGCAGGTTTTCCTGTGCAGGCACAAACTGCAAAGGTTTTTGGACGAGGGGGAAAACAACTTTGTATCCACTGAATCCACGTGATTTGCAAATCACTGTCCCCAGCACATCAAGAAACCCAGAGAATTTTCAGCTGGGCTGAAAAACAGGGATCACACATAGAGTTGGGGGACTTTGTCTCCAACATCCCTCCTGCTCTGACAGGGAGACAGGGAAGGCTCTGCTGCTGTTTCCATCTACTGCTGTTGGAGGGGAGATGAACTATCAATCCACCTGCACCACGGATCTCTGGAGGACAGGAGAATCACCCCTTCCCTTAATTCCCTGACTCTTCCTTAATTTCCGAACAGTAGGGATTATCTCCCATGGAATGGTCTGGGTTGGAAAGAACCCTACAGATCCCACTCCCTGCCATGAGCAGGGACACCTTCCACTAGCCCAGGTTGCTCCAAGCCCTGTCCAACCTGGCCTTGAACACTTCCAGGGATGGGGCAGCCACAGCTTCTCTGGCAACCTGTGCCAGGGCCTCACCACCCTCACAGCCAAGAATTCCTTCCCAGTCTCCCATCTAACCCTGCCCTCTGGCAGTGCAAAGCCACTGCCCCTTGTCCTGTCCAAAGTCCCTCTCCAGCACTCTTGGAGCCCCTGGAAGGGGCTCTAAGGTCTCCCTGGAGCCTTCTCTTCTCCAGATGAACACCCCCAGCTCTCCCAGTTGTTGGAGTATCTCCATGGCCTTCTCTGGACTCTGTGCTGGAGGTGTTCTCCACTTGACCCACCAGCACAAGGCCACCACAAGCAATGGCTGAGACACTGCCTGATTGAAAAGTTTTATATTTTGATTCCTTCCCTGTGTACCTACAGTTTTCCCTGGGATCAGGCTCAAAGAAAACCAACTCTACAACGCAGTCTCTCACTGCCCAGAACAGGCAGGCAAGTTTCCTGCCCTTCCCTGGTGTGTTCAGTTAATGCTGGTCACCCTGGCTCTTATCACCTACACGGCACTTAAAAACTTACAGCTTTTATAAACTGTGTGGCTCAGTCCAGCAGAAGCCAATGCTCCAGACTAACCAACCTGTGGGAATAAGATTTTCTGGTGCCGGAGCATGGGAATGGCGAGCTCCTGGCACAGCCCCTGCACATGTGCGTGCAAGAAAACAGGAAGTTCAGACAAAGCATTTCCACAGCCAGCAAAGCCGGCTGGGCTGCACCGGCCAGGCCCCGGCTCCACACCGAGCTCTACGAGAGCCGCGGGGATGGAGGGGGAATGCAGCCCCCTGGATCTCCCCTCTCTGCGTCCAGGGCGAGCCGGAGGGACTCTCAGCGCCGGGGGCCCGAGGCTCAGGACATGCCGAGGCTGCGGGTGTGCACAGGTTAACTCCTGCACAGGGGTTAATTCCGGTGCACGATTCCCCCCCACATGGGAATTAACCCGTGCACAACCCCCGCACACACGGGTTAGTTCCGGCACGCAATTCCCGCGCAAACGGGTTAATTCCCGCCCTCACTGAGGTTAATTTCCACGCACGAGTTAATTCCGGCTCTCATGGGTTAATTTCCGCGCGCGATTCCTGCGCTGGCGGGTTAATTCCTGCCCGCACGGGGGTTGATTTCCACGCACAAATTCCCGCGCTGACGGGTTAAGTCCCGCGAGCACGGGAGTTAACTTCCACGCACGGCTTAACTCCCGCCGCTCAGGCGTTAATAAGCCGCCGCGCACACGGGTTCATTGCCGCGCACAATCCCCGCACTCCTGGGTTAATTAACTCCCGCGCTGCCGGGTTAATTAATTCCCGCGCTCAGGGTTAATTCCCGCGCACTTGCCGCGCCGCGCCNCCAATCAGCGCGGCGGCCGCGAGCGCTGCCATGACCATATAAGGTAAAAAGCCGCGGCCGCCGCAGTGCCGCTGCGGAGGGTGCGCGCGCGCGAGGGGGCGGGGCCTGCGCGGAGAGGGGCGGGGCTTCCCTCTCACTGTCCGCTCCCCCCCCCGCCCCCGCCCAGCAC
>VZRE01014863.1:181557-200437 GCA_013396775.1 Cephalopterus ornatus
CTCCCTGCCCAACAGGAGATGAAGCTTCCCTTCATTTTTCCAGCTATTAGGGACAACAGAATCTGGCTGAAGTATAATAAAGCCCAAACACAGCCCTGTGATCTGGGAGAGCTCCAGGACAGTTGTGATGGTACCTGGAGGAACTGTTTTACCAAAATTATTCTTGCTTTACACCATATAAAGAGCATCCGAAGGGGCTGCCAGCAGCCTGGACCAGCTCAGATGCCAGGGCCACCAGCCTCTGGAATTTGCATCCTTCCAATAAGGGGCTGCAAGGAGCAATTGGGCTCAGGTGGTTCCTGAATCAATTCTGCAAGGAACAATTGGATTCAGGTGCATTCCTGAGTTAATTCTGGAAGGAGCTGTTGGGCTCAGGTAGTTCCTGAACTAAGTGACACTTGCAGAGCTCAAAAAGCTGAATTCCTGACAGTGGAAAAACCTGACGTGATCACGAAGAGGCTTCTAAAATATGATTCTGTGTAGAAGCTTCTGCCAGAATTGGCTCAGATTAGTCAAGCAAACAGCTTGTTTACTGTGTTTAATGTACAGGAAGCATCAGCCTGATTATAGACATTAAACATATTCCTACATGGCAGTGTTTGTCACCACAGCAGACACTTCCCAGCCTTAATGTTGCTCCCGAACAGGCACCGAAGCGACAGCAGAGCTGAGCAGGTAATTCCAGAGGCTCCAAAAGCACTTACCTTGTGCAGAGGCAGCACCAGGAAGGCTCCCCCTCCACTGGCATCGACGATGATGGCCACAAAGCGAGGGTTGACTGCACAGAAGGAGCTGTCCCAGGTGACCCGGGACACGCGGATGTCATCGTAGCACTGGTCGTTCTTCACGGCCTGGCCGAACACATGCCGGAATTTGCTCTGTCGTACCACTCGCCTCATGGTGTCTGCGGGGCATGGAAAAGGGACATCAGTCACAGGGGCAGGACCTCTGGCTTGCCCAGGAGATGCCTGGCCAAGGGCCACCACGGGACGCTGTCACCGGGTCCATCGCTGCGCTTCCAGCAGCACGGAAACGCGGCTTCACTCACCATTCAGAGAATTATGGAATGGTTTGGGTTGGACGGGACAGAACCACAGAACCCCAAAATTGTTAGGGTTGGAAGGAGATCAGCCAGTCCAACTCCCCTGTCCAGGCAGCGTGACTCAGAGCAGGTGACACAGGAATGTGCCCAGGTGGGTTTGGAATGTCTCCAGAGAGGGAGACTCCATGCCCTCCCTGGGCAGCTGTTCCAGGGCTCTGCCACCTCCATGGAAAAAAGTTCTTCCTCATATTGAGGCGGAATTCCTTGAGGTTTATGGCCATTGCTCCTTGTCCTGTCATTAGATACCACTGGAAAGAGTCTGGAACCATCCTGATACCAAAGACCTTAAAGCTCATCCAGTCCCACCCCTGCCATAGGCAGGGACACCTTCCACTATCCCAGCTTGCTCCAAGCCCCATCCAACCTGGTCTTGGACACTTCCAGGCATCCTCTACCTTGGTTTAGACCTGCCAAAACCTCAGCCAGTTTTGCCTCTTCCTTCTTTTATAAACTAAAAGTTCAGGTTATTTTGTACCAAACCCAACCAAACTGCACTTTCAAGGGGATTTTACAGAATTTGCCAGTTAAGCATCAGTTTTCCCATTGTAAATGTACTCTCTGACTGCAGGAAAGGAAGTTCCTAATCCTAAAAGCAGTTTTTAGACAAGTCTCCACATATTTTCAGGGATAAATCTAGTCTTGGATTGAACTTGTTTACTTTCAAGTCAGACAGGGGCCAGAAGATGTAAATAAAAATGCAAGCTCCCAAAATCCGGTGTTCCTGTGAAGTGGTTCCACATGTTCCCCAGCTCCTAGTTCTTTCTTCTAACTCCAAAATCTCCCTAAAAAACCATAAAATGCATTTCCTAGGCAGAAAGGAGTAATGGAAACAAGTTAATGACTCCAATTAACTTGGTGTGTCTGGAGCATTTCTTGAGAAAAATTATTTTCAAGAATGCTGAAGTTAAAATAGAGGGAGAGGGATTGGTGTGGAAAATTCCAGCACCTGAGACCTGGAAGAAGACTCGGGCACACCACCAGCCTTGGATCACACTGCAACCTATGGAGCCCTCACATCTGGGAAGGGCTTTTCCCAGCGTTCCAAGATTTTCCCCTTCGATCCGTGCTGGCAGAGGAGGAGCCTCCATGCAGCATCTTGCTTTTACATATGGGAAAAATATTTCTGTCCCAGTCTCCAGGGAAAGCAAAAAAAAAAAAAAAAAGGGGAAAAGTAAAAATAAGTAGAGTCCACCTCCTATCTCGCCTCCCAGAAGGTCCCCAAGCACATGGAGAGGGTGGGAAAAACTGCTCGGCTCATGGAGCTCCTTGCTCCAGCTCCGGCAGTGATGCTCCGGAGTGAGAGACTGGGAATGTGGCTCCATCCCGACTCGCTGTGCACAGCCTGTCTCCTGCAAACGTGATGAAAGCTTGTAGGGCTGTCTGTGACTGCAAAGCTTTGCAGGAACGTTGATGGCTGTTTTGTAGTCTGGGAGGTTAAATAAAAAATTAACAGCGACAAAAAGCGGAATAACTGGAGGGAAACGCTCATCAGAGCCGGGAAATACACAGCCCATAATGTGTCTGAAGAGGAGAAGAATGTTCCAATTAAGGGAACAGACAGCTTCAGAGTGAGACACTCCAGCTCTGCAGAGATAAGGGAAAATAAGCAGAGGATTTGTTCTCCACCAAATCACATTTGGGATCTGGCACTAGTCACCTCCACAGCGGCTCCATCTCCAGGTGGGGCAGTTGCTGGGACATGGATCCAGTGCCACTGGAGCCACCAGTGTGCCCAGCCCACACCAAGGGTCACAGCAGGAACCAGCTCAGGGAAAACCAGCTTTCACAGAATGTGCTGAGTTGGAAGGGACCCCCAGGGACCACCGACTCCAACCCTTAAGTGAATGGACCGTCTGGGGATGGAGCAGGGATTGATCCCATGGCCATGGTGTTATGGGCACCGTGCTCCAACCAACTGAGCTTCTCTGCACACAGATAATAAATGCACTGATTTAGGGGTCATTTTTGCAATGGGGACACCTGTCCCCAGGTGTGGGGTGAGAGGCCACCAACCACCTTCCCCTGGGCCACATGGCTGGTGATGGCTTTGAGCCACCAATGTACCCGAGTCCCACAAGCTGGTGACACAGAGGTGTTGGCTCCAGGGTCATTCCTAGTGGTGGGTACTCCTCACTACCTTTCTCATGGTACCTTCTCCATACTGATGTCCTGATATTTTAAGGACAACTAAGAATGTCTAAGAAAAAACAGGTGTGGTTTTAAAAGCAAAATTCTGTGAATAACCGGGGTGTTTAAGATGTCCATGTGAAAACACTACATGGAAATTATTAGGGATTTCTATCATATTATAGATAAACTTGGGCTTCCTCTCTGCTTCTCATCAGTTCATGGAATTGCATAATACACCTTCTGCCAAGTGTTTCCCTTACAGCACAAGGCCTGTTCCATGCTGGACACACCCCGGAACACCGGAGTGCAGTGGGAAGTCACAAACCGGGAGCTGCTCTCCTGCTCCAGCCAGAGAGTAAAAGCACAAAATAAAATCGTGGAAAGGGTTGGGTTGGAGGGACCCTAAAGCCCATCCTGCTCCACCCCCTGCCAGAGGTGGAACAGGATGTCCACTCTCCAGGGACACCTTCCAGTAGACCAGGCTTCTCCAAGCCCTGCCCAACCTGGCCTGGGATACTTCCAGCACAATCCCGGCCTCACCGAATCATGCCCAAAGAAAAGGTGAATTTCAACTCAAAGATGCCCAAAAGACATGAAACACACTGAACTCCCAAAGTTCAATAAGATACATCATAAAAAAACACTGTTCCACACCCAATTACTAATTTGTGTCGACTCATCCCAGACCTGTCAGACACTTCCACCCCAAGGGCTCCTCCCAGAGCCGGGAGGGCTCAGCACTCACGGCTTTGACCCTGCCAGGTCCTGCAGGGCACACCATGCAAGAGCAGCATCACCCTCATCACCCCCTTCCTCCCTCCCTTCCACCACTCCAGGTGACACCAGGCCACCCTGAAGACATTGGGAGGCTCTCCAAAGCCCAACGTGTCACAACAGCGCCCAGCTCAGCCCTGTCCCACCTTTCAGCAAATTCTACTCAGCATCCGCCTGCACGACTCATCCAGGAGCAGGGAAAAGTCCCCTGGCTTGGTGCACATGGATTTTCATGGCAGGGAAAAGTCCCCTGCCTGGTGCACAGTGGATTTTCAATGGCAACGTTCCCACCCTGCTGTGCATCAAGATTAAAATCAGCTTGTTGAGAAGAAGGTAAAGCGATGGTTTGAACTCGCCGTGCTGAGCCAACACGCAGCAAATTGTCCGGTGCCACCATCCCACAAAGCCAGGGGTTTGGGAACTTCTCTGCTCTGATGCTGGGAATTCAGATAGGACACTTATGATTATACCTTTTCTTCTCTTGATCAATACCAGAACATGACAAAAAAATGGTTATTACAAATATCAGATACCAGGGGATCTGCCACCCCTTCCACCTTCATGGAAGAGAAACTCCCTTTGTCCCGGGGTGAAATCCTACTGCTTTATTTCCCTCATTTTTGCTGTGTGATGGGAAGGGTAATCATTTGGTTTTCTATAAATGACTTTCAAAAAATGCAAAGAGTTCAGATGCATCCAAAAATACCCTGATTTGTTCCAAAGGGATCTGTTGGAACACACCTTCACTGCCCTCTTCCCCACCTACAGCTCGTCATCCTTTGCAGGAACTCTGCTGAACACATGGTGAGCAGCCTCCAAGTCCTCATTTCCATAGCAAAGGGAGTGATTCTTGGTGTTGGATCACAGCCATTTTGATCTGGCTGCTCTCCAAGGAGAAGGAGGGGGGGAATGTGCAAGCTGTGGTTATAAAGAGCACCGACTGCAGATCCTTGAGAGCACCAGAGAGAGCAGGTGAAAAACAAAATAGGGAGAACTTGAGCTGAGCACCCAAAAAGAGTCATCTCTCCACCACAGACTCCTTTAACATGAAGAGCATTCAGTCTCCTTAGTAGTTTTTCAATACCACAGTGCAAAGGATCCCCCCTCCTCCTCCATCTGCAGGCAAATCCACAGCTCAATTTGGTTGCCACAGGTTCTCTCAGCAGAGCCATGTGCAGCATCCAGGCAGGAAGGAGCTCCAGCTTGGCCAATTCATGGAATGGGTTGGCTTGGAAGGGACCTTAAAGCTCATCTCATCTCCTGCCATGGGCAGGGACACCTTCCACTAGCCCAGGTTGCTCCAAGATCTGTCCAACCTGGCCTTAGACACTTCCAGGGATGAGGCAGCCACAGCTTCTCTGGGCAACCTGTGCCAGGGCCTCACCACCCTCACTGCCAGGAATTCCTTCTCAGTATCCAATCTAAATCTACCTTCCTTCAGCTTAAAGCCATTGCCCCTTGTCCTGTCACTCTGTCCCTTGTCCAAAGTCCCTCTCCAGCTCTCCTGGAGCCCCTTTAGACACTGGAAGGGGCTCCAAGGTCTCCCTGGAGCCTCCTCCTCTCCAGGTGAACACTCCCAGCTCTCCCAGCCTGTCTCCATGGCAGAGGGGCTCCAGCCCTTGGAGAATCTCCATGGTCTCCTCTGGACCTGCTCTAAGAGGTCCATGTCTTTTTTTTGGTGCCACTTTTAGGATTATCAGTTGAGATACCAACACCTGAGATGATTCACCACAAGGAAAGACTGATTCAGGCTCTACCAGCCACGTGACAGGATGACCTGGGCAGTTCAGGGAGCCTTGGGAAGTGACTTTGGAAATACCAGAGCTGGCAAGAAAACACATCCATGGCTAACAGGGCTGTGCTGGGGTTTTACCACTAGGAAGTGGACTTGAAGCAAGACTTTTAAAAAAGGAAGTTAATTAGATCATTGTGCTGTTAAACCTTGGCTGAGGAGCTGGAATGATCTGCACACACTTGCTAGACAGAAAATATTTGCGGGGGGAGTGGGGGGAGGTAAAGCACAACTCTGGAGGATTTAAAACCTCCCAACTGGGAGCTGAAAGGCGTTTAAATTTTGCCAGAGTTACAACCCTCAGCAAAATTAAAACAGAAGCGTTGGACGCCCTGCAAAGACCACGACAATAGAAGTGCTGACAGATCTACGGCGGCTGATCTCCTGGATCCCGCTCGGCCACACACGGAATCTTGGTGGGGACAGAGGAGCGAGCCCTCAAAACTCTTCTCTCCCTAAAATGTCAAGTGACTTCCAGCTGAATTTTGCCACACATTGGAGTTCATCTCCCAGCCTGTGCCTGCTGCCCAGCCCAGCCCTTGTGTCAGCGTTTCAAAGGCCCTCAGAAAGGCAGGATTCCGGCGGCCACGCTCGCACAGGGAGACTTTTCATTCCACTCCTTTCTGATCTCCCATCATGATGTGTCACAAGAGTTACCATGAGTTTGCCCATTTTCCTGTTTATAAAGGATTTATCTGTCTCAAGAATCCAACAGATGGATTTCTGTGGCTTCGGAGGGTTTTCAGGCTGCTTATGCAAGAGGAAATGCATCCTGCTAGGGAACACTGACAGGAAAACCCCCCACTAATGGCAAAATCCTGCTCAGCCCGTGTGACTGGGATCCCTTCTGGAAAGGGAGACATTGGAAATAAAAGGCCAGTTGAAGTCACAGGCAGCCTGAGGCTACAGTTAAGGGTGGGGGGGTGGCGGGAGGTGAGAACACAAATCCAGTGGATAGGGAGGACAGCATTTATAAAAGGCTGGTACTTGGGACTGGAAAGGCTCTTCCTTAAGTGGAAACTGTCAAGTTGCAGCTGTTGGTGAATCCCCAAACTCACAGTCAGAGTCCTGAAAAGCTTGGGAATAGAGGTACAGTCTCTACTATTAACAAACGAGAAGCAGATTAAAAAAAAAATTAGAATCAAGAGATTAATGGTTGGACTTGATGATCTTAAAGGTGTTTTCCAACCTAAATAATTCAATGGTTCTACAGGCAATGCACCAGCACCAGGTTTGAATGGTGTAATGGGATGGATGGGGTCAGCAGGGACAGGGGATGGTCCCACTGGTGGAACTACAACATGGGACAGCCCAGACCACAGGTTCCTGATGGGGAAGCCCAGAGGATTCTCAAGTCCCAGCTGTGCAGCCCAAGGTCTTCCTGAACACCTGGGCTGAGACACTTGGGCTTCATCTGCAAAAGCAATGAGTGCTCAGAGCTGGTTTTATAGAAAAAAAACCAAGGGAAGTGTGCGCTAATCCTAAGCCAATAACCAGGCCATGGGTATTCCAGCCTGCCCCCAGCATGGAGAGAACACCTTCCCTCCCAGCAGGGCTGCGCCACATCTGTGGCACAGTTGGACATCAGGAGATAAGCATGGGAGAAAAGCCCACAAGGAATGTGGAAACTCACTCTTCAGAGCACTTTGAACATTGCATGGAAGGTAAGGTGCAGAGCCACATATGGAACAGAGGACAGAGGCATTCAGAGGTTTTTTTAAGTCCTAGAGAGACCACAATCCCATTGTGCTTCCTGCTCCTCACAGCAAGGACAACTCCACCCCACCACGGCTGTGTGGCCAAGGGAGCAGGGGCTGAGCCAACAGCTGTACCCCACTGCCTGGGAAAAGGGGAACAAACACCACCAGGTTATTTCCTAATCCCTCACTTGTGGCATTTCTCAACTCCAGGTTGTGCAAGCTCCCCGGTTCCTGGTGACTCAGGCGCGTGCACGGCACGCTGGGCACCGGGACATGGAGGTGGGCACGCACTGCCCTGAGTCTGCTCCACCTGCACACACAGTCCAGGGAAACGCTTTCCAGCATTACCACAGTGCACAGGCCAGAGACTCTGAGATGTATCCCACAGTGAACTCAGGGCCACGACTGGAACTAGCCCACACTGGCAGGAAACTGCCACCACTGTCACCATTATGTCACCAGCAAGGCTGGAGGGGGAATTAGAACCACAGAATCATGGGATGGGTTGGACTGGAAGGAACATTAAAGATTATCGCATTCCCACCTGGGACAGTCCCACAGGCAGGGAGGAACACCTTCCACTAGACCAGGTTGCTCCAAGACCTGTCCAACCCACCCTTAGACACTTCCAGGGATGGGGCAGCCACAGCTTCTCTGGGCAACCTGTGCCAGGGCCTCCCCACCCTCACAGGGAAGAATTCCTTCCTAATATCCAATCTAAACCTGCTCTCTCACTTTGAACCCATTCCCCCTTGTCCTGTCACTCCATGTTCTTGTACAACCTCATCTCCCTCTCCAAGTATCCAAGGAATCAAAGGACTCAGTCTTGTGATACAAAGTCCTGCAAGATTTGGGCAAGGGAGGAAGCAGGAGAAAAAAAATGTATCACAGGACCACAAAAACTTCATCTCACCTCACCCAGGACTTCACATGAAACCTCCAGCAGAAAAAGGGAACAGCCACAAATACCTTGATACAGTCTCTCTCCTGTTAAACACAACGATGTTCCCTCCGTACATCCCTTTTCCAATCACTCCATTTTCAGTCCAGTTCTGACAGAGCTGTTGTTTTCAGAGTCATTCAAACCAAAGGTGAACACTATTACAGATGGTCCCAATTCCAAAACACATCATATTTGTGCACAGATTATTCCCAGTCTTTGGTTACTTGAATCCAGGTTGAGCAAGACCCTGCCATCTGACTTCATTTTAAAGACAAAAAGCTGAAATATGAACTTAATACTGAAATTTCCAGCTGTTCCACCACTGGCAAGATTCTATTTTGGGATGGGAACCTAAACCACAAACTACCAGGGAATTTGATTATATCTCAACTGGGGAGCCCAGCACATTCAAAAATGTAACACAACCCAAACTTTAAACAAGCTGAAATTTCTGTTCTGGAAGAAGCACAAGGTGTTGGCTGTAACCTGTGAAACACTTGATATGACTCTGGTTTTAGCTGGAACCTCAAGAGATTGTATGAAAGTCTTTAGAATACGAAGAACTCTGAGTCAGAAGCACCTGTAATGCTCAGATCTCCCAGGGATCATCCAGAGGGATGTGTTATTTCCTGAGGGTTCACCTGCGTGCTCGTCTCACGCCTCCCACACTGTGGCTATTTTCCCTTCAAGATTTCCACGTGTAGAGTTAATTTTCTTGAGGAATCACCTGCCCTAGTGGAAGGTGTCCCTGCCCATGGCAGGGAGTGGAACAAGATGAGCTTTAATGTCCCTTCCAAGCCAAACCAATCTGTGCTGAGCTCTCCACTCCCACCACTTTGGAGCTGTATCTCTCCATCCACCATTACATCATTTATCATAATTTACAGTGACAAAAGGACGCTGCAGTGGAAAGTCATTACCCCGAACTGAGAGAGTTGTCTGGCTTCATTTAATCTGTGTCATCTACCATAAAGCCAGAGCAATGAATGCACACAAAAATCATTACACAAAATAATTTATCAGGAGCCACAGCAGGATGGGCAACCAGCAAAGGGAAACACTGCAGCAGTTACCCAAACCCTGGATCAGAGGCAGCTGAGGAGTGGGAATGGGAATTCTCCCAGCAGCCTCCAAACAACCCCCTCTTTTGAGTTTATTTCTTTTATAGCATCTTCTGTCAGCTGGCACTAAAGCTGCCCCGACCTCAGAGGTGATGGGGGATGTTGGGATAATGGTAATTTAGCACAGGCTGAGTAAAAAAGGTTAATAAAATGAGAAGAGAAGGAAGGAGAGCAAAGTGGAGATAAAAAAAAAAGGATTGAAACTCAGGACAAAACCTCATAGAGGCAAGTAATGTACAGAATATAGGGATTAAACATCCCAGATGCCTCAGTGCATTTAGGGCCAGGGTGGACAAGGCTTGAAGTGTGGAAGGTGTCCCTGCCCATGGCAGGGGGTGGAATGAGATGAGCTTTAAGGTCCCTTCCCACCCAAACCATTCTGGGATTCTGGAATATCTGCATTTCAGCTCCACTTCTGCTGCCAGCAGAGACAGTTGTTGGACACCACACAAGCTTTACTGGATAAGGAAAGGGAAGCCTCCCCCACACTCCCACCTCAGGCACTGCTGTTCCAGCAGCCGACCACAAAAGGCCGTGGCCTTTCACATGCTCCCCTCCAAAAAACCTTCCTTCTCCTCTGCTTTCTCCACTGGAATAAACACCAGAGAAGCTTCTCTGCACCCTGTATCCTCATCCTCACTGCCAAGAGACAGAGTGAATCCCCCCAGGGCTGTGAACTGCAGCCACAGACATCACACCAACCCCGTGGGTGCTGCTGGCACCCCAGGACTGGCTGATCACCCCTGCTGTGAGCAGCACCTGCCATGGGCAGGGAAAAACAGGGCTCAGCCCATCCCAAGACTCCGAGGGAAACACGAGGGAGAGAGCAGGGCCTGCTGTGCAGAGCTGGGAGCCAGCAGGGCCCTCTCAGTGCCAGGATTCCAGCTGAGGGAAGGAGGTGATAAAATGCTTCTCCCCGGCACTGACCTAGTTCTCTTATCAGGGCTACCAGGGAAGTATCAATGTGCTCAGAGCTGCCACCCTGATCTACTGAATTCTCCTCTCTTGAATGTTATGTGCAAGTTTCCTCCAGATCCTGAGACACATCACAAGCTTCTCCTTTTCTTAAAATCCGGTTTTGGGCAAAGGATGGTGATTATGAACAGAGAAAGAGCTTTTCCCTACCACAGGTTCATTAATTTCTCACCAAATCACCAGCAGATCCCACCTTTCCCAGCTAAATAAGCACTTTTTTCTAACAGAGTGCTCACGGCAGAAAACAAGCGTATTTTCAACTTGATTTTCTGAAATAACTGGCAAACATAAATCTTTATGTGTGTGACAGAGGAGCTCAGCAGTGGCCACTAGACCTGGAACTCAGCCCCTGATACAGGATGTGTCTGTCCTCTCTGATGCTGCATTTAAGCAGAATTTAAGCAGACAGATGCTGGGACCTAACACATGGAAAGAATAAGATCTGCAGGATTCCCCATTCTGCTGAAGTCAAGAAGAGGTGCAGACATGGGGGGATTTGATTAACATGGTATTTTCTAAGGTAAGAACAGGTCCTATTAAATCCAGTGGTTTTAAGACATTGCTGGAAACATTAAGCTGTGAGGAGAGGCAGTAAATTGGATCATTCCTTAAAAAATGACAAAAAGATTTGTTGAAATTAGAAGTCCCAGAATGGTTTGGGTTAGAAGAGACCTTAAAGCTCAGCTCATTCCACTCCCTGCCATGGGCAGGGACACTTTCCACTATCCCAGGTTGCTCCAAGCCCTGTCCAACCTGGCCTTGAACACTTCCAGGGATGGGGCAGCCACAGCTTCTCTGGGCAACCTGCACCAGGGCCTCACCACCCTCACAGCCAAGAATTCCTCCCCAATATCCCATCCAACCCTGCCCTCCCCTTTGTCCTACCACTCCATCCCTTGTCCAAAGTCCCTCTCCAGCTCTTCTGGAGACCCTTTAGGCACTGGAAGGGGCTCTCAGGTCTCCCTGGGGCCTTCTCTTCTCCAAGTTGGACACACCAAGCTCTCCCAGCCTGTCTCCAGAGGGGCTCCAGCCCCATCTCCAGAGGAGCTGACAAGCTGGTTTCTATTCCTCAATTACAACATGCCATGGCATCCACAGGAAGAAACTATAAATATTGAAGTTTTTTTTAAGGAGATAAATAAGGAGATAGAAGGTTGCAGGTCTCAGTTCCTGCAGAGCTGCAGCCCAGGAGCCACCACGACCTGCAGAGCCCTCAGCTCCGAACACTAAGTTGGTTGGGACACGAATTCCTCTCAACTCCGAAATAAAGTAGAAACAACAGATCAGCACAACGGAGGCTCCCAATCAGCCCAGCCAAGAGTGAGTCAGACTGACCAGGCGAGGAGGCACATTCTCCACATGGCCCAGCCTGACCACAGCGGCTCCGCTGGGCTGCTGGACGCAGCACAGCCCCCAGGCCTGCCCGGAGCCTGCGGAGAAGCCGGCACTGCCTTGGGAATGTGACCTGGGAGGAGAAGGATGGCTAAGTGCAGCCACACACCAGTGTTGCGGTGTCTGGAGTGTGCTCCCAGTCCCGTAACGGCAAATGAGATGGGCTGGAGAGCTGGAAAACATCCCAGGTAGGCTGGAGGTAGGGCACAGACCAGCGTGGTCCATCACACTGGAATTTTAAATGAAGACGCTCAACTCCAAAAAGCAACAATGAGCTTGATTAGCTTCTCCTGAAAAACACCTTCATCCAGTCGGAGTGACCTCCACTTCACAACACCACCCACCCAACAGGTGAGGCACCCACTGAACTGCTTTTGGTGTTCTCCAAATGTACCCAACAACAGTTAACTGTCAAAGACAGGACAATATCCTCCCACACAACGTGGGAGTTCGGGCTGGACAACGCAAACATCTCGGGTTTTAATGCAGTACAAACAAGCTGCAAACTGAATCTCAGTTCTCCCAGTTGGAACTGGCATGTGTTCCTCCACATTTCCATTTGCTGTCCTGCCAGCTCTTCTGGCCAAGCAGCCTATAATTCCAAGAGCACCATTGTCATTCTGTCCCGCTTCCGTAACGTGCAATTTGAAATCAGGGCTGGGGGAGGGAGGAAGGGACGGGAGGAAGCTGAAACTCAAATCCAGATAGTTCAATCTGCTCACTTGATTTTAAATCCCTATCTCGTGGTACCAATTACAGCCCCTCAAACATCTGTTTCAGCAAAGGCTTCCAAGTTCAAACACATTTCCTCTGTCGTACAGATGTTCCTTGTCGCTGATCTGTCGTGGGCTGAGGCTGCTGTCCCTGGCACCAACCTGCTGTCAAACCATGAATGCAACACAAAGCTCCTTTCTCGCCTCTCTGGGCAGGTAAGGAAATACAAATTATCTCAGGAAAGTGTATTTAGTCTGTTGAGGAGCTTTAATCAACATTCCTGCTATGCTACGAAGAAAGATTTCAGATCCAAGAAGGAAAAACATCTTCCTACCCCCTGTGCCAGGGATCAGGGGTATCACTGTCCCTGACACCTCTTCCTACCCCCTGTGCCAGGCATCAGGGGTATCACTGTCCCTGACACCTCCATGGCACCAGTTCCACATCTCTGCCTCCCTGACAGGGAGAATCACACCCATCCTGACACACTCTGGGCAAAGGCAGATTCCTTGGGGAATTCCTGGACCTGCAGCTGCTCTCAGCTGGAGAACCGGTTCCCAGCAAGGGGTGTGAAGAATTCCAGCCTGTGCCTGATGACCTTTAAGCTTTACTTACCTGTTGGCTTGGCAGTCACGTTGCTGCACGTGCAACCCACACCTCCAGCCCCTCGGGAATCCCTGTGGCATTTACAGCAGCTCTGGAGGAGCCAAATCAACAGGCACAGTTCCACCCAGATAAGCCCCAGCTGTTTTTTCTGTGAGTATTCCAAGCACTTCAGAATTCCCCCAGCAGAGCAGAAGATCGATGTGGCAAATCACAGAATATAAAGAACAAAAAGATAACCTTTACCCCCTCAAAAGAAACATCAGGGAGCAAAGTAGAGTGGAGAGATAACCTGACCCTTCCCAGGGGTGTCCACCCTTAAACAGCAGCACCTTAGAACAAACTGCTCCAGAGAGGAGCAGTTTTCCTGGCAGTGGCCAGGAAAAAGCTGCTGGAGGCACAGCAACACTCAGCTAGAAGAGTTTTGTGCCTACACTTCAGGCTGTGCTAAAGCAGAATATATTGCAGAGGAACGTCTGGCAGCTCTTGGTTGCCTAAGCTGGCTCAGGATTTTTTTTCCTTGCCTTGCAAATTGATCTCAGCAGATCCAAAAATTAAAATCAACCTTTAAAAAGTACTAGTGAAAACTCAAAAAGCGTTTAATCCACCTCCTGTTCTGAACAAGGCAGTTTTGTCCCCATTTACTCCAACCTGCAAGATATGATACAATTAATGTAAGTACTGCAGAAAGGAATTAAGTGAGCAATTAAGGGCTGAAAAGGTAAGTGTAGGAATGGCCATTTATCCATACACACATCCCACCACGTGTGCTGGGGCAAATACCTGAGCCATGTGTAAAACAACAGCTACACTTAGTAGTACATGCTACAAGTATTCCCCAGACTCTGAGTAAAACATGTAACCTCACATTCCCAACCTGGAAAAGAAGGATCCCCATCTGTTCGACACAGGTGTGGTGAAAAATGCCAAGTAAATGAGTCAGCTGGGGGTTCAAGATTCCTGCAGGAACCAACAAACCACCAAGAGGGATTTTAAGTATTTAAAGTAAAAACAAACAAACAAACAAAAAAAATAAGGCAACTTCAGGGGCAGTCCCAGCCCTGAGTGGGTGCTCAGCATGAAGCCTTTGCTGATGACAATCTTCCCTATCCTACTATCTTCTGCCCAGCACGGCCAGTTTGCCCAGCTCCCATGGGACACAGTGCTTCCTATGGACTGGATTTGTTACTGCTGCTAATCCCTGGTGCTGCTGATCACACCCATTAGCAGTTTGTCCGGGGATCCAGATCTGCAGCGCTGTAGGATGGCAAGTCCCCATCAGATCCAGAATCATGGGATGGTTTGGGTTGGAAGGGACCTTAAAGATCACCCAATTCCACCCCCTGCCATGGGCAGGGACACATTCCACTAGCCCAGGTTGCTCCAAACTCTGACCAACCTGGTCTTGGACACTTCCAGGGCTGGGGCAGCCACAGCTTCTCTGGGCAACCTGTGCCAGGGCCTCACCACCCTCACAGGGAAGAATAATTTCCTAAAATGTAACCTAAATTTCCCCTCTTTCAGTTTGAACCCATTTTCCCTTGTCACTGAAGACTTGCACGGAACAGGGCACTGCAAAATGTGATGTTTCAATAGAGCAGGTTTATATATTTATTTAAGATAAACAATGGATTTTCAATGGCTCCAGAACACTGTCTCTATGGCAACTATATGCACAACCAGGGGGGAGGGAGGGGAAGTTCCCATATTTCTAAATACTCAAACCAGAGTGATTTGAAGTCCATTTTCCAGGGACTACTTATCCCAGGAACTGCAGGTGCAATGCACTGCCCAGGTTCATACAGGGATGCAAACAAGGAGTAGTTTCAGGCACATCATTCCCATGGAATTTTAGGGAATCCTGCTCAGACACATTTGATCAAACTGCGGAAATGGCTGCTTTAATATTCAGCTAAGAATTATTATCTATATCCTTGTTCCTACATAGGAACTCTCATTCAGAGATGTTATGGGCAGTAAAAAATCTGGAAAACCACAGGGAAACCCTGGTCCTTCCTACAGGGAACACTTGGCCTCAAGCAACACTCCAAGGACAGCGGGGAGCTCAGCTCAGCACACCCAGGCTGAGCCTTAATCACTTTAAGTCAGATCCCACCACTGGTTTATTTCCACTGCTCTTTCAAATTCAATTATTAAAAAGGAAAACAAGGCAAACCTAATTGTGCTGGACCGAGAGGCCCAGCTCAGTGTCACTCACTGGAACTTCCCTATCAGGAGACAGACCTCAAACATCATTACCCACCCGGAGCAAAAAGCACATCATACACCATTTACTGTTACCACCAACAAAATGTGGACTGAGACAAAGCCAGGGAAGTCAAAAGGAGCAAAATGATAATGCTGAAGAAATTGTCCTTCCTCCAATGCAGGTGATTCTACCTTGATTCTACCTCAAATTCATCAGCAAAGAAAAGCACAGAGGAGAAATGGTATGACAGCCTACATTGTATTTTATCACCTCCAAATCAAGGAGATCCCTTCTATCCACCAACAGCACATCAGAAGGTTGGCAGCTTTCAAAACTCATGCCCCTTTGGAGGCAGTAGCAGACACAATTTTCATTATTTCTCTGTCAAGTTCCTGACCCACAAAAAGCAGGATTTTAAAGCTTTTAGGATGTTCCATCACAAAATGCTCTTCCATTTCAGAAGCACTTTGTGACTTGTTAGGTTTGTTTGCTCCAAGGGATCACCCCTGTTTTACTGACATCAGGAATTACATGGGAGAGGGGTAAAATTATCCACTTGCTCAACAGTCACCTTCTACTTCATAGGTACTCCATCCACATCCAGCCATTAATTCTGCCTGGATTTATAGTCCCTACACTAACCCAGGCAGGCACATACACAACTAGGGGCTGGTGATACAACTAATGGTTGGTATATTCCATTAGGATCCTCTCCCGCTTGCTCCTCCAAGGACCAGCCCTGAAAAGCAGTTCAGTGTCACGCTGGCATTTTACAGGTCTATATGTGGTTCTAGATGATAAAACCCACACAAAAAGTCACATGCTGAACAATTATAGCCTCAGAAAGAAACAAATAATCCATTTTTTGTAGAGTTACTCACAGGAGGAAAATCAGAACAAAGCAATCCTATTAGCAGATACAAAGATAGGGCCCAGCGAACAATTCCCAACCACACTGGCGTATCCAGCACATCCAGAAAAATGGACTTTCACTGCTGCTTTCCTGAGTCACTCAGCTAAGCTAAGCCTTTTTCTGCTCAGTTTTGACTTGGCTTTCACCCCACCAGCACCTGCAACTGTGCATAACGTGACAAAACCCCAGCAGTTCACATCCTGTCAGCTTAAAGCCACCAACAATCTGACTTTTCACACACGGCTCCGGGACCAGGGTGACTAAACTGAAGCTCTAAGCAGTTTCTAATCAGACTAATTTCAGAGTTCACCACCAGAATACACCAGCCCAAAAATATTAAGCAGGGGAGACCACAGGGAAAGAGCTAGAAGAGAACACAGACATTTAATTCTTGTTCATATGCCCTGTAAAGGCTTAAACTGGGGCACTTCAAATCCTCAGTGAGTTTCTGTTCCAACACATCCTCAGAGAAGGGCTGAGATTATCACAAAAGCCTCAGTAAAGCAAAATCAAAACAAACAAAGCAAGACTTTAAAAGTCAAGTGAAAATGTGCCTGTGAGCTTGCCTGAGAGGACATTCCTGGCCCTGGGAGTGGTGCTCTGATGACCTCACCGAGCTGCAAACCCAGGCCAGGAAGTATTTTGCTCATGTCTTCAAAATAGGAAGCTGGCACCCGAGTGATATTCCTCAGAATTGATCACCAAATTAAACCCAACATCATAAATCCTCTTCCCATCACAGCACAACGTTGTGCTTTAATGAGCCATGTGACGAAGCCGTCAGTGAAGTCGAATATTGGCCATGGATGTGATGGATGGAGCAGCCACCGAGGGCAGAGCCCAGTGCCCTGTGCTGCATCACCCAGGGAAAAACTGATATTTCCCCCTTCTGCGCATTCCTCCTCATTGCCATTAAACTGAATCCCTGCCTTTCGCTTGGAGTGAGTCCCAGAAGTGACAGATGCAATAAGCATGAAGATTTCACTTGAAAAAATCCGATGGTGTTTGAAAAGACAGCTCGGGAGAAGACACAGGAATGCCAACAGAGAACACAAATGCTGATTAAAGCAATCTGGATAAAAGGCTACAAGTGACCATTGAAAAATTACTGTTATGAAGTGCTGGATTAAAACAAACACCAAGCGAATGCTCCCTGAGTGGGTCAGGTCTTACTGGGGCTACTGAAAATACAAAAAAAACATATATAGCCAAAATAAACACACAGTGCCACAACAATATTTGATCTACCTTTGTGTACACAGTCTTTAGCAAACATCACTATTAGCTGCAATGAAACATCTCGGGGAGTGCAGAGCCATCTGTTTTCTCCACCCTGAGCAGAAAAGATGATTCAAGGCTTGTTATTCAAATGAAAATGGAATATCCCCTGTCCTGCCTCCCGCACAAAACACCCGCTGCTTTCTCCACATCCCCACACGCTTCTTGCAGGACACACTGTGCCATTCACACCATTTTCCCACACTCCAGAGCTTCCCTCATGCAACTGCTCGTGGAGGAACACGGAGAGAGAGGGTGGCACCGGGTAATTTGCGTACAGCCTGGCCTAAAATTAAACCAGAATGGGGAAATTCAGCAGCAAACTGACAAATCAGCCCCAGCCCAGTGCATTCAGAGTGCCCCTCTCCTATTTTGCCACCATCCTTGGTCTTGCTCCCACACACATCTCCATGAACAGGCTGAACAGATGTGCTCAGACCAACTCCAGGTATAAAAAAAACCTCAACCCTAATGTATATCACTTATTCTCAACCATAAAACTGCTTCAATTAATTTTGTTTCCAGGCAGCTTTCACTAGCCTTTTTTTTTTTTAAAAGTATATATATTTTTTTAGACCTGTCTCGTGTGCAGTCAGTCAGTCACAGCATCACATTGTCTGGCTGGGGGTTCTACAGCTGCACCTCTGCGTGGTGGTGTTGGACACCTTCCTGTGTGTCCAGCACCTTTTTGGGCGCCTTGAGTGGAGGCACTGGGAATTTTCACAAAGCACAGGTGAGGACGAACCTTTAATCCCATCTTTGGCATATCACTGTTAAACAGTGTGGTTTCCTGCACAGGAAAACAAAGCCCCCCACGGCGGGGGATGAGATGCTCGTTTAGATCCTTTCTAACCCAAACCATTCCGCGATTCTCTGACGATCCCGTGACATGTCACACAGCCCAGGGACTCCCCGCATCTCCTGAACAGCCTCGAAAGAGCCACTAACAACGGCGTGACCGGGACCCGCTCCACGAGAGCCTAAGGAAAACCCCCCCAAACTAACCCCGCGTCGGGGCGCTCATCTTTTGTCCTCCGCCTCGGTGCTCGGCGGGCACGGGCGCTCCGGGGGCGGCACACGCCGGTGGCACCGAGCGGCTGCTGCATCGCCGGGAGGAAGAGAGGGAAGGGGGGTGGGAAAAAAAAAACCCAAACAAGGGCAAACGTGCGGAACAAAAGCCCCCCAGCGCCGTCCCCGCCGCGGCATCAGGTGCGCGGCGGGAGCGCCCGGCGCC
>VZRE01014863.1:200994-246981 GCA_013396775.1 Cephalopterus ornatus
GCGGTCGCGCGCTCTCAGGCCCCGCCCCGCCGCCCCTCGGCCGGGAGGGAGGGGGGGGAGGTCACGGGGCACTTTCGTGAGGAGACGGTCACGTCCTTCCTGAGGGGCCGGGCATGTCCCCCCTGAGGGACCGGCGTGTCCTCCCTGAGATATGGGTCATGTCCTCCCTCAGGGAGCGTTCATATGTCTCCCCTGAGGGACTGGGCATGTCCTCCCTGAGGGACCAGTCCTGTCATCCCTGAGGGATCGGCTGTATGATCCCTGAGGGTCCAGCCATGTCCCCCCCTGAGGGACCGGCAGTGTGCTCCCTGAGGGATCGGAGCCCGGTGTTCTCAGAGGCAACGCTGAGGAGAACCAGCAGACCCACAGGAAAACAACCACCTCCCCTCACTTTGTCACACCAACTCGCTGTGGCTGCTGTGAGAGAAGGACGGTGACAAAAGCCCCTGGCTAAAGACTGCGGAGCAAAACCCTCGCTAAAAATCACACTGCAGCAAGACACCCAGAGCAGCAGCTCGAAAACAAAGGTTCTCCCCATTGCACTCAAAGCAGAGACCATTTGGGGTTTCTGCACTCTGCGGTGTAAGGTTTGCACCTCGGCTGTTCTGGCAGGCCACAGCAGGGTGAGCGCTTTTCGGCACACACCTGGATGCTCACAGGTGACACCACACTCGGAATCATTCGGTGCCTCAGGGAGCCTGAGGAGCGGGTGAACAACCAAGAGCAGAGCCCACATCCCTCGGTGTTACCATACATGGCCAAAACCAAAAACTCCTTGAGCTTCCTCATAGGTTTTGGCCAATGTTTGCGCATTCATTTGCATGTGGTTTGGTACTTAAGGGAGGGGGGGTGATGGTTCAGGGCAGCGACATCCTGCTAATTCCCCTTCTAATCGTGCAGAATTTGGAGGAATATATGTCATGAGGAGATGAGCTGAGAACCTTTCTCTTCCCTCATGAAGCTGTGACAGGACCATGAACTACCTCCAGTAAGATCTGGGTGTTAAAACACTTCAAAAACCTCAGGGAGATACATTTGTCGCGGTCTTGCTGGTGACTGTCACAGCTGATGGAAACAGTAGCAGTAGCTACAGATTAAAAAAATGTTATCCAACATATGTTAAACTTTGACACTAGTTAAACCACTGATTCAATAAGCCGGGAAGCCTCTCTTACGTACTCAGCAACACCTCGATAATAAAATGATACACCCAGAGATTGGAGTGGCAACGCTGCATCCCTGCCCACGGCACCGTGAAATTAATTAATAGCTTCCTTCTGAACGCCAGCCCAGCACACTGACACCACCCTCCTTCCTCAAACAATCGTGTTCAAGCTAAAAAAGAAGAAAACAAAAGCAGTTTGGCAGCCTGGGAGCAGAGCTGCAGGTAACCCCGAGTCAGTGGGTTTGGGGCATGATTCACATTTTCCACGTACGTATGTGACGCGCTGAAGGTCACAATGAGTCAGTGATTGAGCTGAGAGCCCTGGCTGCCCATCCCTCGTTTATTAGGAGCCTCAAACCTGTGTGTGTGGCTTGAAATTTTATAAAAATGATATTTTAATCATGTACCAGGAGGTGCTTTTCCCCGGAGCGGAAAACAAGAGCGAGGGCAGCAGCACCCAGTGCCACCCAACAGCTCAAAAGAGGAGCTGAAGGAAGACTTTTGGCCTCCAGCTAAAAGGAAAGTGACAAACGGAGGGCACAAAGTGAAATTTGCCCTGAGAAATCTGATTGAAGCCTAATCCTCTCAACAACTGCCACCAGAACGGTGGATCCTGCAGGGATGGACAATCCTTGCTCGACACGGCACTGGAAGAGTCGCTAAAGGATGGACTCAGGTCCAATGATCCCTGTGGAATTTTTGCTACAGCTTCCTAAAACATCTGGATGGAAATGTGGCAAAGATCACCCAGACCCTCACCTGGACTAATGAGCTATTTAGATCATAACTGTACCAGGTACATGAATTTTGAGCTGAAGTTTCCAACAAACAGAAGGAACAGCTCACAGTTTTACACAAACTCTTTGATTCCACTGTAACCACTAATCTTCATCACTTCAGCTGAATAAAACCATCCTAGCAAACAGTTTAAATGATACCTAGAGTGCTGCAGGCCCAACCACTTGTCAAAATATGCCACAAATCCTAATTTTTCTAAAGGAAAATACCCTATTAGCAAATATTGCAGCTCCAAGGAGCCACACAACAAGGTTTATCTCGTTTTATCAGGACCAACACACCTAGTTATTACATTTTAAAGACTCCATTTCCCCAGTTTTAGCCATCCCACATATTTTCCCCTCGGCTCTAGCACTGCAGGATTGCTGCACAGTATCTCACAGCCTTTATACGGAAACAGCACCGTGGCTACAGACTCCACCTCTGAAACTTATGTCAGTGGCTAAATTTAGCTTCCTGCAAATATGCATCAATTCCATCCCTGCAAGAAATCACTCTGTTTTGCTCCTGATGTGTTTTGTAAGTACCACATTTGCTGTGGCCCACAGCCCCCCTTGCCAAGGTGCTGGTTGGAGTTAGAAAAGGTAAAAAACACCTGAAGCATCTCTTTCTAGGGGAAATTTTGATGCCTTCAGCCGACATTCTGCAATTTGGAATCTCTGAGCAACCCTAGACGGGCATCAAACCCCGTCAGCGGAAGCAGTAAAGCCATTTGAGGGATGAATTTATCCTGAATGTCTCAGTTTGCTAAAATCCTCATTGCTAAATATATTCTGAATGGAGGGAAACAGCTTAGGGAGGGTTTAGGGAGATCAGCACTTTAAAGTCCTGTTATTTTGCAGCTTAACTTGTAAGTCATGCAAAATATGCCAGACAGGACAGTTTGGACCTAGTGTCCAATTTATACAGCTTTTCAAGGAGTTTTATGTCCCTATGTATCTCTTTCCTGAAGCCTTTTGAATTTATTATTATATTTACTTTACTATTGCATTTATTGTTGTATTTACTTTATTGTAGTATTTGTTTAACAGAAAAGCACTAGGTTCCTCCACCTGAAATTTGAATATTTCTTTTATGTTTCTCTTTCACAGCTCCTGTCACTTGGGGATCTCATCCCATCATTAGATACTCAGTGCCAGACTCAGCAGCATTAGGAAGAGCTGCTCCCGCTGAAATCAGTAATGTGATCTTGCCTTTCATTTCATATTACTGGAATTTAGCACTTTTTAATGCAGGGAAATGTTCCCTGCCCACGGCAGGGGGTTGGAATGAGATGATCCTTAAGGTCCCTTCCAACCCAACCCATTCTGGGATTTTGGGATTCTATGAGATCTGAACTGATTGCAACGACAAACCCACCTCAAGGTATTCTCCCTGTGTGGAATTAGATTTACTTTTAACATTAATTTGCTTTTTCTGTCTCTTTTCCTCAGTGTCTGTGGGCAGGGAGCAAGTTCCGGGGGCAGCGTTATGAAACCAGTCCCAATCCTGGTTTTTAAACGACATTTCAAAGATCATCAGCTGTTGAACAGCTGCCAAGATGAATTTGTCCAGAGAGCCACCACAGAACAGCTCCTGATAACGGCAAATCGATTCTGTCTCGACAACGGGATCTGCCCAGGGAAGTGTCTCCCAGCTCCTGTGAAGTGTTTGTCTGGAGAGAGAGGGAGAGCAAAATCCCTTTGGATTGGCCTTATTCAGTCCTTGGCCAGAAAGGGGAGCTATAGAATTAGGGAATGAAGATAAGGAGAACAAAATGTTCCAGGAGATATTTTAAAACAACAGGCAGGAAGGGAGAAGTGAAGGAGAGTGCATCTGAGCTCGTGGGCAAGGAGAGAAGAAAACCTGGATTAAAGCAGAGGGTTGGGAGTCAGCACCCCCGAGCTTTATTCCCGGCTCTGTGTGACATGGAACCATCACTAAGCTACTTCCAGACTCCAAAGTTGGGGTCATATCCCAAACCCCCTCCCCAAAGGGTGATAAAATCCGCCGTGGTGAGCGAGGGCCTGCGCTGACATCGTGTCTGTGCTGCTTGGAATGGCTGGGAGATGCTGGAGATGGATAAGGAATAAGTGAACATTAGGCCAGGATAGCCATTAATAATTTATGTCATTGTTATTAATGATTTACAATAGATTTCATCAAGCACATCTATTACTGCATCTACCCACTCTCACACATTTTGTGCAGTAATATCGATGTCAAACACATCCCTCCCAACTCAGCTGTAGGAAAGGCACCCAAAAGAGTGCTTTTACAGCAGAAAGAAACCTCTAATTTCAATTTCCATTTCCTCATGTATTTTTTCCCCATCATTATACGGGATTGTAAAATATATTTTCATTTCTTTCCTGTTTTTGCAGTGAAGGGGAGGTAAGTCCCAATACCTAATTAAAATGTTGGGCCACCAAATAAAACCAAAGCAATTACTTGCAACAGATGGGATTTCCTTTGTTGCTGTCTCTGGGTGATTAATGAGGAGAAGAAAGACAAGAAAGCAGAACACAAAAAGCAAAAAAAAAAAAAAAAAAAAAAGGAGGAAAAAAAAAAAAAAAAAAAAAAGAAAACTGTATTTTATTTACAACATGAAAATCCTAGAATTGACACTTCCTAGCATCCTGAAATCCTGAATATCAGCAAAAAATCAGGCAGGCAGGGTAGGAGCCGGGGTGGGTGCTGGGGTTCCTGGGCACTGAGCACAGACCTCATTATTCAACCACTTTGGAATCCTTTTGCCATCTCCTTCTGTTTCTCTCCCTGCTGTCTAGGATCAAGTTGGACCAAAGGTGCTGGAAAAATCAGAGGTATAAGAAAGGAATCATGTAAGGGTAAATACAGGCGAGGTTTTTGTGTTTGAGATTTGGGAAGAGAAATGTTTGAAACAGCTTTTTAAAACCCCGACAGGCTGCTGTGGACAGAGCAAAACGAGAAGCTGTTCCTGCTCTTCTTTCTGCTCCTGTGGAAGGTGTCCCTGCCCATGGCAGGGGGTGGAATGAGATGAGCGTTGAGGTCCCTCCCAACCTGAAACATTCTGTGATTCCATGACTTTTTATTGCAACATTTTCACAGTTCAGCACTGAAATATCGTCTCAACCCTCCATCCTTATTTCTTCTGGAGCACAAGGAGGTGCCAGGAGGGATTTAATGCGGCCGGTATTGCCTTGGGGACGGAGCTGATTCCTTATATCCCCTCTCACTCCCTTCTTCTGCCAAACCACCCATTGCATCCATTGCATCCACCTGCTCCTTCCATTCCTGGGAAGGACGGGCTGATCAAACACCCCCGGTGTGGCTGATGGGAACACTCCAGATCAGCTGTGCCACTGATATCAGACAATTCCCACCCAGGAGCAGCAGAGATCCAGACACTGGGACAACACCAACCCCATCCCTGCTCCATGCTCAGAGCCTGGCACAGAGAGTTTGCAGTGACAAACACCTCTCAACCCTATTTCTTTACATTGGGAGAATCACAACATGTCCTCAGCTGCCTCCTGAGGGGACAGGACCTGTTTGTCAGCCCTGCAGGGATTCTGTCATCCCTGCCACACAAACTGTGGCATGTCCCTGCTCTGCCTCAGTGTCGCGACAGCAACCGACAGCACAACGTGCCTGGTGCCGTGGGATAATCACACCTATTTTTTTAAGCAAACACACGACTCAGTTCAAAGCCACCATAGATTTCCTGTGCCTTAAAACACTTATTTTCCCTTATAAGGAAATGCACAATTGCAGATTGTCACTGAACAGAAGATGTGAGTTAAGCAGCGTGGGTCGGGTGGCTCCTTGCAGGATCCACTCTCTCACACAAACACTCATTTCTGTCCTTCCCTATTTCTGCAGAACTGCTGTTTTACCAGGAAAATTTCAGCAAAGTTCACTTATCTGTATTTTTTCAGTGAAAGGCTTTCCAAGTTGATGTCATTCTCCTGAAAGGCTTATTCAGTGAAGTCACAGTGCAGGAGAAAAAGAACTTAAGGAAAATAATGCTTCTTTTTAATGCCACAGCTAAAATAAAATTATATTGGCTCACCCAAGTGTCTGGAGGGACAGAGACACATAATTCCACATGGCAGTGGGAGGGAGCATCCCATGGGCACTGCTCCACTGTGGCTGTTGAAAAAGCAGTATATTGTACTTATTCCTATAGAGGAGAGTCTGACAAAGCAAATCTTTCTCCAAAACAGTTTCACTGCACAAATTGCTTTGAACAACACCTGAATTCCATCCTGTCTCATTACAAGATTCCATGTGCCCTGAGCATGTCCCATCTGTCACCTGGCTATTCCAGGCAGGTATTTTCCGACCACTTCCGTGCTCCCACCTCCCCTTCCCTCCATCCCCGGCACAGTGCCCTCCAGGGCAGAGCCAGGAGCTCTCACTCCTCACCTTTCTTGGGTGCTGGTGGTGCCGCCGCCCCCTCTGACGCCTTGGGCTTTTCGAAGGTCTTCTTGGCGTCGGCGACTGTCAGCACGTTCTCATCCTCCTGACTCTTCCTCCCCTTCCGCTCCGGCTCCTCAGAGCCCCCTCCTCCCGCAGTCCTGCCCCCAGGGAGCTGCTCCGTGCCTGCTGCCCACTGCTCCTTGCCAGGCTTGGCCTCATCTCCGCAGGGCTCCAGCAGCGCCTCTGTCAGTGCCACAGCCTTGCTCATACTCAGAGCCAGGCTCTCCTTCCTGTGGGTCCTGACTGGAGGGGCCGGGGGGGTTCTTTTCTGGATGTAGGAATCGAGCATCCCTGTGTCAGCTTCCCCTCCCGGCTGCTCCCAGCTCTCCGGGAGCTGGCTGCTGCTCTGTCTTGAAAGCCTCCCAGTGTCCCTGGCCACTGAGGGATAATTTGTGACCGCAGAGACCATTCTCTCCAGGCTCTTTGCTACCTGCTTGTCTGGCTCGTGCTTCCTGGCCGGATCCTCCTCGCCGGCCTGGCCGTTCTGGCACAGGTCTGGCATTCCCTCGGGCTGGGGGGAGAAGCTCTGCGCTGGCCTGAGGCTCTCAGCTGCCTTGCTGTCCCTGGGGATGTAGGAGAGAGATGTTGCTGCTTCGTGTTTGCTTTGCAGGATGAAATCCATGAGCTCAAAGCTGTCAGACCTGACGGGGACTGTGGGCTTGTTCCTCTCCGAGGGGCAGTTCAGGCTCAGTTTGTTCACCTGCCTGCTCTCCACGCTGCTCTCTGAGTCCGAACGGCTCATCTGCCCCCTCAGGACCCCTTGGAAAGAGTTGAGCCTGTTCAGGCTTGGACTCTCCACCTTCCCATCCCCAGTATAGTCCTCCTGAATCACAAGCACTGTGTCCTCTGTCTCTTCCCATTCCTCCTCAGGTTCTTCTTCTGCCTCCTGGATGAGGCGCCGGTACTCGCTCTCCTCCAGCCTGTAAACCACCGGCCTCACCGTCCTGCCCGTGTGCCTGGGCCCCACCTCCATCTCGTACACCTTCGGAGGGGCTTCTCTGTCCTCTCCTCTCCTGCACCCTTTGGACATGGGATGCTCTTCCAGGCACAGGTCCCCTGCCAGTCCCCGCTGCCCTCTCTGCCCATTGCTGCTCATCTCTGACCTCCTGGCAGGGGCCCTGGTATCACTCCAGAGGTGGGGGAGGTCCCCTCTCTCCAGCCTGTTCTCCAGGCCCTCCTGGCCAAGCTGCCGCCGTGTACAATCCTCGCGTGTTCCGGCGGAGTCTCCCTGGGAAGCAGCGCAGTCTCTCCCCCTCTTCTTACTTGTGTCATCCCGTAAATATCCACGGTACTGCCAGGTGGAGGCTTCCATGGCTGGCAGCTCCGTCACCGTAATTCCTGGTTCCAAATGCTTTGAGTGTGGCCAGCCAAGATTTCTGTCCACCTTGGGTCTGGGCAGGCTGTCGGCACCGCCTTCTCCTTGCTCCGCTAAGGGAGAGACGGCAGCAGTTGGAAGCATTGGAGCCTGGGTCATGTGAACCAGCGTTCCTTGGCCTCATGGCCAGGAGAGGAACATCCTGTTGGCACGACGGAGCGCAACAGCACCCAGCACAGCTGGTGCTACGTTGCTCCCTACCCAGCTATATCCTACCTGAATAACTGGAAAAACACCCCCTAGCTGCTAATTTGGTGGTCCATAGCACTTCACAGCCAGGACTTGCCTCCCATCTGCATCCTTCTCCAGGGATTCTCCCTCCTCTTTCCCCAACCTGCTGCAGAAACAGCTCCTCACGGTCCCGTGCAGCAATCCTGGCTTCCCTCCGATCCTGCTGCTTCCAGAGGGATTTACAGCCAGGTTGTCTGCTGCGGCTCGTCTGGCCAGGATCCCCTCCGGCAGCTTCCCCGCGGGTCTCACGGAGAGCTTGGAAAGCCGCATCCGTGCCCCTGGCTCTCCTCCCTGCCTCCCTGCCCCGCGCCCGGGGACGCGGAGCGGCTCCACCAGCGCTCCTTCCTTGGAAGCGGCGCTGCCTTGGGCTGCGTCCCAGTGCCTAGGGGAGAGATGCCGCCTGCACAGAGCACGCGGGGCAGGGACGGGCCGGCTGGAATGATCCCGGGAAAACGTTATTGCGAAGGGAATTGCTGTGACAGAAAAAGGCTGCCCGAGATAAACAGCAGCTCGACAGCAGCCCCAGATACAACTTTCCCTGCGGAGACTCCCAAACACAACTTATCAAAAATCCCTGTTAACGCCTGGGCATTTCTCTAAGTAACCCTCCGAGCAGAACGTTCCTCCCTTTGGGTAACGCTCCGGAAGGCGCTGGAGCCGGGGAGCTGGAGGGCTCTAATCCGTTTATACACAGCCGGGATGCCTGGCATTGCAGCGAGCCGCGGCTCCCGGCCCGGCTCCCAGCCCAGCTCCCAGCTCAGCCACTGCCAAGATTATTTGCCTTTTATGGTTCCCCGAGCCGGGAAGCATCCCGAGGCAGGATGCTGGAAAACACCTGATGGTCCCAAAGAGGCGCCTGCAGAGGCACCTCTGCGGTGCCAGGGCTGAGTTACCCCAGTGCCACCCCAAGAGCTGGCAAACAGCCCCCAGGACCTGCCCACTGGCTCCAGACCAAAGCCATCCCCTGATATTCCATTGGGCTGGAAAATCCTACCAGCATCTCCATCCAGACTCCCAGGGACCCCGGCAGCCCTCTGAGCACTCCCACAGGCTGTGCGGCTGACATGTGGGCCCATGGTCACGATGCCACCACCTTGTCCCTGTCCCATGATCCATTTCAGGAGCCAGTCCTGGCTGCTGCCGAGGGGAAGGAGTGAGGGATAATGGTTATCCCAGCCCTTATCGGCCTGGAGCCAGCCAGGCCCCTCGTGGGGACAGTTCTTTATCAATGCATGTTGCAGAGCTGCTCTGCAGCAAGACAAAACCCCATTTGTTACCACTCAAAGTCTCAAATCCCTGCCAAGGCTGCCCAGAGCAAACACAACCGATTCCCAGTGGGATTGGGACCAGCAGCCGGGCTCCCGATGCTCTGGCATGACGGGGACCTGGCAGCACCAGTTCTGGCAGGTAGAGGAATGCTGAGCAAGACGTGCTGAGAGGTGTGTGAGTGAGGAATTCCAGAGCCAATCTGTCACCTTAGTGAGTTCATCTCAGTGTTGGCACCATGACCTGATCAATAATTCAGGTGTTTCCCCTCAAGCCCTTGGTTCCCTACAGCAAAGCCAAATTCATTCCAGGCTTCTCACAACCCCTCATGATTTGGGGGTATCTTGGTGGGTTTGATTTGTCCCTGTATGGGGGTCACAGAGACCAGGGTTGGTGTGGAACGGGCACGGCCAGGTCCTTGGGCCTGCCCGGGGTGTTCCAGTGAACTCTCGGAGCTGTGACATGGCTCTGATGGTTCTGCTCCTGAACCCTCTGCATAAAAGGCAATGGCAGCTGCTGCAGCGTTGCCACTGTCCCATCCTTCAAGCTGAGAGAGGAAGAGACTTTTAGGGAATGTGCAACGAGGCCGGAGCAAACCCAGCCGGCAGCGCAGGCTGGGCCATGCCTGCTGCAGGAACCGGCTCCTCTGCCCTCAGCAGCACCGACCTGCAGCTTCTGCTGAGGGAAATATTTACATTTCCACCTCTCCAGAGGCCAGTGCGGCTGTTCTGCCACAGCCCAGAAGGAAGGGACATCGAGACATCACCCTGAGGCTGCAGGAGAACCACTGCTGGGCAGCAGCTTCTCTGCTGCAGTCACTGCTGCTGGGAAAGTGCAGCAGCAACCCTGGGAGTCCTTCCTGTGCCTTCTGTGTGTGCTACAACCTGCGCTGCTCACCAGCCAAACCTCACCTTTTCACCCAAAAACATCATTAAAGTATCTGCTCACCACCCAACCCTACATGGAGCTGGGAAACGCTGCCAGCAAACCAACTTCTTCCCATCAGAGGGTCCTTGAGGAGACACCTCTCCGCTCCTTTCTGATACCGCTCAGTACCACCTGCAGCTCCTCGAGGCAGGAGGAACTCACGCCTTCCCACCTCCCCAGTTCCCATCCAGGGAACCATGCCCCTGCCATGGCCTGCCCAGGGCAGCTCCACACTCAGGCATTCTCCTCTTGCCAGCAGGGCTATAAATAAACCCTCCACGGTCGCCAGAGAGAAGTTGTGTTGCTCCAGATGTTGCCTGGTTTTGCCATAGCAACATCACAACAGGATGGAACAAACTGCTCCAAAAAGAACCAACTTTCAATCAAAACAAGACTAAGACAAGTCCCAGGGACTCACCAGCAGCTCACGCACCCTCTGGCCACCCTATGCTCCTGGCCTGTGGTGTCCCTCACACAACCTCCGACACCCACCTCGGGAGCTGGCAACAGTTCCGTGGGGAGGCTCCATCTTTGGGAAGCCAAGCTGAGCAGGGAGGGATGTCTTGTGACCCAGCCAAGGGATGCGTGAGTTAAATGGGCCAACAGAAAACTGACCCCAAAACAGCATTGGCTGAGGGACAGGCTCTGCCCCAGGACCTCAGACACACCAGTGGGAAGCTGCTGTCTCCCCATCCAGAGTTCCAGGGCTCCCAGCTCAGCAGGAGCTTCCCAGCATTGCAATGGCTCAGCACTGGAGCAAGTTAACCCCGGGGTGTACGAGCTGCACACACATACAGGCACATGGTCCCGCTGTTTTCCTTCCCCTGCCATCATGTCAGCACGTCTGGGCAAATCCGGGAAGGCCTTGACCCCCAGCCATGTGCTCCATGCCAGGGTCCCTGTCCTCAACCAGGGCAGGACAGAGCCAGCTCCAGCGCCTGGTGCTTCCCCTCACCATGGCAGAGCTGCTCTCCCACCTGAGATCCACCTCTCCGCCAGGAATACCCTCAGGTGGAGGAGACCCAAACCCTCCCAAGCCCACCCCAGGGAGCCCAGGGCTGTGTTACCTCAGCCACTGAACTCACCCCATGACTCTGTGCCCTGAGCTCCAGGCATGGGAGGAGTTGGCAAATTGGCATCGGGAAGTGCCCACCTCCAAAAAAAGCTGCAAAATTTACTGCATAAGGAAACAAAAAAACTTTATTTTATTCCTCACAAGAAGCACATAAAATACCCAGGACATTCTTACAAACAAAAGTAAAAAAAAAAGTGCATGATGCATCATTCCCTCCCACGGACATACAGTACAAAAATCCCGCTGATTCCAATACAAAACCGGGATTCAGAAATACCATGGAATTAAAGGAATCTTGTTATCATGGAGGACAGCAATGCACAGGAACAGCTACACGTTACTCACCCCCCTCCTCACAGGCTGACCAGGACATGTCCTGCTGGGACACGGCCAAGCCAAACCCCACCTGCACGGGAAGGAGCCTCAGGAGGTCGGGCACTGCCACCACATGGACCAACAGCACCTGGACTGGGAATAAGGTGCCGGTTTGTGCATTTCGGGATTCCTGGCAGGACAGGATTGGGTTTGGATCCGCCAAGCAAAGCGCAGCCGGTGATGGGATGTGTCCCCGCACACCTCACTCGTGTTTCGGCAGCAATGCATAGATAAACGGGATAAACGGGGATAAACGGGGACACCGGGAGCAGCCCCTGGCTGTCCTTTGGTTCTGCCATACCCAGAGGGAAGCGGTAGCAGGTGAGCAGTGCTGAGCTTGGCAGGGATGGGAGGGCGGGATGCAAGGGGGGAAACGGTCTCAATGCCACCAGAAACACCAAAAGCACCAAAACCTCCCCAAAGAACAGCAAACAGCAGAGTTGAACAGCTCAGCAGATACACAGTGTTTGTAAACTATGAGTAAGGCACTCTGTTGTAAGGACACGTGGGGAGGACGAGCACATCGACCTTCTCATGCAACAAACCCAACGGGACCACACATGGTGCAGGTTTGGCTACAAACCCCTGGGAATGGCACAGCAGCTTCCAGGCCAGCTCCCGCTAAATCCTGCCTCTATCCCATGACACAGCAAGGGAGCCCAGGGCCCAGTGAGGGAAGTGTGGGGTTGATCCAGCAAGAGCTGAGTGGGAGGCAGCAGCAGGGGAAGGCAGAGGGAGCCGAGCTGTGCCCCGGAACGAGGGGGTTGGGTCGGACACGGTGAGTTGGACGCAGCAGAACTCGGCAGGCACTCGAGAAACAGGAAGGAAATCACATGTTCACCCGCAGCAGTTCATGGAACCTTCTGAACTTGCTCAAATCCGACCCTGCGCCTCCTCCCTCAGCCGGGCAGGGATGGGAAGGGTCGGCAGCACAGAGAAAGGTGACCCTGCTGGGGTCACACCCAGGGGTTCACTGGGCAGGAGACCCTGAGGCTCCCCCAGGTGCCACTCTGAGCCCCATGGCACCCACCAGCTCTGGGGCCTCCCGTCTGCCCTTCCCAAATCCCAGTCTGGGTGTAAAGGAGGATGAAGATGACACAAGCTAAGGAGATGGCTCGCAGTGATCCAGCCGTGCCGTGTTCCCGGCTCACTGACGGGGTTTCATCCTGCCCTGAACTTGACCTGGGGGCTCCTCAGCCCAACCAGAGGCTCCTGCACAACTTCCCTCCTGGAGCAGCTCGTGCTCCTCACCAGCTCTCTGGGGTGAAACAAGTGCAAATCAAATTCAGGCTCCCTCAGAAGGGACGTTTATTTACTGATTGCGGGTCCCTGCAAGTCCTCACATAACAGAAACGTGGGATCTTACGCTTAAGGGAGAAAAGGGAACTCTGGGCATTCAGGACAGGCAAACCCACAGCTCCCTTCCTTGAGACACTGGATTTTGGATTAATTAGTTCAGACTGGCTGCTGCAGCCCCGTTCTGCCCCAGCTCAGAGGGGAGTTTTAAGAAAGCTTTTCCATGGGGATTTTAAAATGTGGGAGCACTCACACTCACAGTCTGGTTGAGCAAATTTACCACTGAGCTCCCAGATCTGTTCTGACCCCCAAATTTGCTTCAAAATATCACTTGAAGGCACGAGCAGCCAACGTGGGATTCAGGGAGCACTGAGACTTGGGGAGTGTTTCCTGCACACTTCGCAAGCTCTTCCCCCCACATTTAGTCAGGGCTTGCACAGAGCAGCTCTTGACCAGGCTGGCTGTCCAAAATATTCCAAGAAAATGTGCATTCCATATGCAATGGGGGCACTGCTGCAATCCAAGCACCAGCCCTGGCACAAGGGGGAGCACATGGTAACACCAGATCCAGGGGGGCACAGGCAGCCCCCAGCTGCCCCCTTTCCTCCAGGAAGAGATCTCATCCTCACCTCCAACATCCCTCTCTCCTTGGAGCACACAAGTATTTCTGTCTGACTGCTCCCCCTCAGCAGGATTTACGCGGCTTTCACAGCCCTGTGAGGGCTGGGACATGTCCAGCTGGGCTCCTCACTCCAGGGCCACCCAGGCTCCCAACACCCGGCATAAATAACACCCTGGACTCCATCAGCAGTTCCCCAGGCTGCTGGGAAACCCAGGACACAGGGACTGTGCTACCACAGCAACAGTAACAACCAGAAAAGACAAGGTCACCTCCTGGGATTTCGGTAGAACTGACCCTCCTTGGCCACCTCATGTCACCTACAGCCAACAGAGGGTCCCAACACAGGATCCACAACACCAAGAAAGCATCACATCACGGGCTCCACGGGCTCTGTCAGCACTGTGACATCACAGACCACAAGGACAGCAAAAACACCCCAAAAACACAACACCTGGGATGGCCACATAGCTGGGGTCACATCGGTCCCCAGGGACACAGCTCCTTCACCTCCCAGCCACAGCCTCAGTGGAGCCTCCATGTCCACACTCCTCCAGGCCTTTACAGCCAACACCAAGGGAATTCCTTCAAACAACAGCAAGAATTCTGGGAAAAGCCTTTTGGATAAAAAAAATCAACCAACAGAGCAGGACAAAAAGCCAGCGGGAACAGAGGTAGTGTGCGTGTCACCATCTTAAGGATTTCCCACAAGTGCCCCTTCAGAGCCTTGTGTTTGCTCTGTAAAAAAAAGAAGTCATGAATAATTATTTCGAGTCTTTGAAACAGAACATTTCAGCATTTTAGATATAGATACAAATATCTATCCATAACCACACACAAATCCACGTTATTACACTTGGCAAACAGTACTAGGAAGAGCATCCTGCAGGACAACAGGCAAGTCACACACCAAGGCCTCCTCTAAGCCATGCAACACATTTGATTTCCCTTGTGCCCTTCACGTGACCCATTGCGGTTCTTCTGCCCCCTCTCAGAGCACAGGGAGGGGACGAAGAGGTGGCATTGGATGAACTGCTGCAAGTCAGATGATAAAACTGCACCAGTGCAATGAATAAATGCTGTAACCCCCCCAAAATCCAGCCCCCTTCTCCCCTCCACAGAAAGCATCAACTTTTGCCCATCCAAAGCACGTTCTTCAAGTTCCCTCCCGCTGCCTTCACCCCCGGTTTGGAGGAGCCATCCATGCTCCTCAGGGAGGGTTGTGGCTCACAGAACACGGAGCACGTGCTGGAAACGGCCTCTTTGGAGTCTGTTACAGTGGACACGTCCACGTCACTCGACAAGTCCTCGGAGGACAGGTTAAGACAGCCCAGTTTGGCGAGGGAGTTGGACCTTTTGAGGGGCGAGGACACGGTGAGGCCGGCCAGGCGCAGCCGCGTCTCGATCTCCTGCGTGCGCTGCTTCACAAGCCCGGGCTTGCCCCGCACGCTGTGGATGCTGTCGCTGCTGGAGCTGCGCGTCAGGTTGGAGCTGCGGGACGAGGACGGGGTGTAGCAGATGGTCTTCAGGAAGTCCTTGGTGAAGCTGCTCGTGTGCTCCAGGCGGCACACGGCCGGCGTCGAGGTTTTCTGGGAGACCCCCTCCAGGACGCGTTTCACCTCCAGCCTCTCCATGTTGTTGTCCGCGTCTCCGAGGACCATGGGGACCGGTGTCAGGAGAGGCACGAGGCTGGGGTGGGACATCATGTCCTCACTTTCCTCCACGATGCTGGAGTCCACCCTATCCCGTAGCAGTGCCGACGCGTCCGAGGGCAGGCTCTTGAGCCGCTCCAGCTCCTTGGTGTGCTTCCTGACCAACCCCGCCTTCTGCAGCTGGATCAGTGACTCCTGGTGCTGCATCAAGTAGCTGTTGGCACTTGGTTTTTCCAAGTCTTTGCTGAACAACAGGTACTTCAGGTCCTTGGTAGGTCTGGTGTCCTTCCTGGCCAGAGACTCCTCTCTCACCACCTCTGCGTGAAGGAGGCTCCTGTCACAGTGGGAGTTTCTTCTGGGCAGCAGAGTTTTTTCTGGGTTTTTTGGTGCATCTTTTCCTCTCTCCAGAACACTGCAGTGCTGATCCAGTGACGTGCACGTGCCAACCTCCAAAGTCCTGGCTCCTGGCACCATAGGAAGCAGAGCCTCGCTATGTTTAGTTCTGATTGCCTCCTCTGGATGTGCCTTGGTGGGCAGGTGGTCCAGCAGGTTGGAGTGGAGGTGGGGCAGGAGGGCTGGCTGCGTGCAGATGGTGGTGCTGCGCCGTGCAGGGTTCAGCTTCTCACACTGCTCCCCGAAGGGGTCGGGGGACAGCCCAGCTGAGGAGTACATGCAGTCAGTGCAGGACTGGTAGGGAGGCTTCACCTTGCTGAGGATCCCAAACACGGCGTCGTGCTGCAGGAGAGAAAACAGGGGCAGATCAATGGGCACAGAACACACACCAGCGACCAGCAAAAGGTGTATTCACAGCCAAGCAGCTCTGAAACAACAAATATTTCCACTTCAGGCCCTGCAACAGGAGCTAAAGCCATGTGCTTTCCCAGCAGACAGTGTCTCCAAGGAATACCTACCATGCCAAACGAGGGTCATGCAAGCGAGCTGCCCAAAGCACTTTACAGGGCACTCACGTGTGCACTCCTGGCATCTAAATCCACAGCTCGGGCAAGCAAAGCCCTGGTCAGAAGCACTTCGAAAGGGAAGAAGCTCATCATGGAATGAAAGGCTTTATCCAAGTCAAATGAAACTGGGCTATGAGGATGAGAAGAGCAGTTTCACTTGCAGCAGAGTCAGCCATGCCAATCACCTCCATCTCACCTCCATACGCACCTCAAAATCCTCTGGGCAACTCCTTTTGCTGTTGTTGTTATTCAAGTTCTCCCTATTGAGCCTGCTCTCCTCCTTGTGCATGGACAAACGCCGCTTCCACTTCTCCATGGGATTCTCCTCTCTGACGCCATCCTCCCCTGGCTCCCCGAGGCCCATCCTTCCCTTTCTGGGGCTGAAGTCCGTTTTCCTCTTCGCCTCCCTCTCGCAGCAGCTGCCCAGCTCTGCCGGCGGCTCCGCTCTCTCCGGGGCCTTTCCCATCTCCAGCAACCTCCCCTGTGGCAGTGCAGATGGGGGCTGTCCCACCAGCGCATCCCGCTCCAGCTGCTCCACGTGGAAAAAGCCCTCCCTGTCCCCGGGAACCTTGTTCTCCAGCAGCGCGTCCGAGAGGCGCCGGAAGCAGTAGTCGAAGCCCCCGGGCCCGTCGGTGCCGGCACGGTTGTCCAGATATCCTGACTGGGAAGGCATGTCCAGGTCAGCCAGGCGGTTTTCCAGGTCGATGTCCAAGCTCTCCAGCAGGAAGTCTCCCGAGCCTGTGGTGCCATCGGTGTGCTGGGGCAGGTTGCTCTCTGCCTGCTGCTTCCACAGCTTGTTGTGGCGCTGCTTGCTGGGGAGAGGACAAGGACATGAGTTACTGTCCTGGAATTGCAGAAGTGCCAGGAGCTCCCCTCCCTCTCCACAGGTGGGACCAAAAGGCTGGGTCCAGATCTAAGGTCCCATTTGGAAAACCACCTTCAGCATCAGGATCTGTCCCCCCACCTGCCCACTCCACAGCAGGCTCAGAGCGGTGCCCCACGTGCAGTGTGATGGGATCAGCCCTTGGGAGACCCCTCAGGGCACAGAACCCCCACCAGAGCAAAACACTCCAACCCGACCCCTCTGCACATGCCATGTCACAGCTCCTGCTGATCCAGAGGGACAGATATCCCTCCTCTCCCCTTATTAGATAAATACCACAGTACTTCCATGACAGAGCCCTGGGACTGGCACAGAAACTCTGACACGGCTGAGCTCAGTTCTGCCTCATAAAGCAGGAACAATGTGCTGAGCAGCACTGGCTGCTGAGAAATCCAAACGTGATTCCCGAGCCCAGAGAAACCCTCCCTGAATTACACCAGAGCAGCTCTCCCAGCTAATTTCCATCCAGGGAGCCTGGCACACGAAAGGCTTAGAAACAGCATGATTATCCCAGGATTCTGCCTCTGCCCTTCCAAAGGGACCCTTCAGGCTGCAGCCCCTGCACACTCTGCTCGTGTCTGTGGGCAAGACACCGACTGAACCGCAGGGAGATCAATCAGTACTTTGTGGTGTTACCCACAATTAGCTCCTTTACTTTCCACAAGCCCCCTTCCCACCTGTCCCCAGGCTTGCCTGGCATCCAGAATTCCCTCGTACTCCAGCAGCTGCCGCATGAAGCCGGCGTTGGGCCGGGCGATGCTGCGCTTCTGCTTCACGTAGTTGTAGGCCTTCTCCAGGGACCAGCCGAACTCCTTCATGGCGTAGGCAATGACCGTGGACGCCGAGCGGCTCACCCCCATCTTGCAGTGCACCAGGCACTTGGAGTGGTTCTTCCTGCACAAGGACAGACAGGAGAATCAACCCCATATCCCTGCTTATGGGTCTGTTACCACTTCACGCGGAGGAGGGACAGCGCTTCCTGCTCCTGGCCCACCCCAACGCTCTGGATTTGATGGGCCATGAGAAGACTCCCTCTCTGGAAAACCTGGGAGGTAGAGAAGGGCAATCTCATTCATTTCAGAGACCACCAGACCTCCTGCCCACCCAAGTCTTCAGATACAGGGATCAGCGGGAAAAGGCAGAGCGTAATGGCCCAGCAGTGTTTGATGGGCTCTGTCACCATCTGTCTGCAGGGACAGCTGGGGCAGGTCACACATGGATACGTGTTGGAGCAGCTCCAGAACTTCTCCAGAAGAGGAAACGTTCTCATTTCCTTTCGGAAGCAAAACAAAGTAGTCATAAAAACGACAGGCAAGGAACAGGTTAATGCCAGCACAGGAAGAGACAAGGCACGGGGGAGTTCAGGGACACAGAACTCCTGGCACAAAGCAGCAATGCCAAGGCCTTGAAGTGTAGCTTTGGGAAGGCCCAGCTACACATGGGATGAGACACGGAGGGTGGCTTGGACGTGCCCCCACACAAAGTCAGGGGTCCCAAGCACTCACTTGGCCTTGTTGATGAAGTGATAGGCCTCGTTCCAGTGTGCCAGCAGGTCCGTGGTCTCCTCATCGTACACGCGGATGTTGTGGTACGCGAACAAGCCGGGGAAGAAGTTGTCGATCTCGCGGGTGACGTTCAGGATGTAGTCAATGCTGCCGGGAACAGCAGACACAGGATCAACTGCCGTGGCCACGAACAGCAACTGAGGGACATTGTGGATCCAGGAACTCTGACCCAACATGAGCTGTAAGGTTTTATCTACAGCCCTAGTCCCAAAGCCCTGGGACACCCAGTGACACAGGCGGCCATTCACCCACCTCTCACCACCAGCACCACACAAAGCACCCAAACATCCTGGGCACAGAAGGTAGAAGTTTATTTTATCCCGCTTTTTTTATCTGAGTCTGTGTAACCCAAACAGAAAATCCTGGCTGAGCCACACAGCTTTAGGGATCCTGAAGGAAGAGAAGGGCATTGGCTGCAAGTGAATCATCTGGGAACAGAACCCTGGAATCACCACCTCCAACTGCAGGTTTTAGCTGCAAACCCACCCCTTTCTCTTCTTCCTGACCAAAATCATGAGAGTCACATGAATTCCTTGATTCCTGCCCACTATTACAGCAGGGATGACAATGTACCTGAGGAGAACCAATGTGCACATTGATTTATCACCTCCTATCACTCAGACAAATCAAGGACACAGGATATTTGTCTCAGAATTTGCCCAGGTTTGACTTCAGACACAGCATGTCCCCAAGCAGAACAAAATTGTCAACGTCCTGCTTGATTTACTTATCCCAAGATGTCCAGACATCTGTTCCCAAGGACTCCAAATGACACATTTCCAGCCATGTTGCTGAGAAATAGTTTTCGGTTCTGCTCACCAAGGTTGGTGCAGGCCTTGGGTGAGCTGCAAATATTCATATGCAAAAGTCTCCCTTGTCCAAAAAGTGTTGCAGTAAATGTGGTGAAGCAGCCCCGTGGTGATGAGTGTGGTGAGACACCCTGAGCTGCCTGTCTGGGCAGGAGAAGATGAATTGGCTCATCCACAGGCAGCTCTGCTCCTTTACATGGAGTTTATTCCTCGGTGCTGTAATCTTTGCTCCTCTACAGCCTGCAGGAATTCCCACCTGGCACAACACTAGGGATGGCACACATGGGAGGAGATGGAGATCCTGATGGACCTCACAAAACGACAAGTTTTGTTATTTTCACTCTGTGTTTAACGTAAGGTTGGAAAGATTTCTCAACCAAGGTGTTGCCACATGGCAGAGAACGGGCCCAAATCACCCCTAAAGCTACAAACATCCTCTCCAAAGTGTGGGCTGGGAGTTACAGGCAAATAGCTGGAGGGTTTAAGGGCTGGTGCCTGGGAGGAGCTGTACTCACCCCGAGCCCTGCAGCTCCTCGAGGTTGGAGGCGTTCCACTCGGAGCCCTGCAACAGCCACAAACACACGTTTCCAAGGAGCCCCAAAGCAGCCCTTTCCCCCCAGGTTCTGCAACCCCCCAGCCCTCCTCCTGAACTGACAACTGAAATGTTGGAAAAGGCCTCTGAGACAGGAATGTGGCATCAGCAGATGTCCTGTCCTGGGCAGGGACCTGCTGGAGGAGGGGACAAGGGGACAACTCACAGAGTTAGTTCTGGGCCAGTGTGTGACTGAGCTCATCCCAAATCACTGTCTCTGGCCTCTTAGGATTTTTAAACACAGGGATAAACAGTGCAGGGAAAGAAAGTGATTGTACCTGTGATCCCAGTTATGCCACACATGAGAAGTGAGGCAAATCCTGAAAGCTCTGAGGGTGGTTACTCCTTGGATTCCCCCCAAACCTTCACAACAGAAAGGTTAAAACTGCTTAAAAAGCAGGTTTTGCCCTCAAACACGGATACTTCCTCTGATTCTCTCCAGAACTACAACAAAAAGACCCAATGGGCACAACTGAGTTCATCTCCAGTAAGTCTTTGTTCCAGAGGCAGTGCCTGGTTTTGCCTGGAGTACCATCTAGTGGCAAAGGATTGGATGCAGCACAGCCCAGCTCTGCCAGAACTCCACACTTACCAGGTATAAATGATCAAAAATCAGAGATGGTTTGTCCATCTGACCCAGGATTAGCAGCATTTCATTGTCTATAAATTCCTTGAATTCCTTCAAGTTGCAGTTCATGTGTTTCTCCAGCTCGTTTCGGATCTGCAGAGCACAAAACGAAGGATGGCACTGGGGTCGTGGTGTTCAACAGAAACATGGTTGGCACTTCCCTGCAAAACACTTTTCTGTCCTTCAATAAAAACAGCAACTGGGATTCGACCCTTTGGAGCCAAGGGATCTCCCTATGTGACATCTCTCCAAGGATCCCAGAAAGACTTGGGTTGGAAGGGACCTTAAAGATTATCTTGTTCCACCCCCTGCCATGGGCAGGGACACCTTCCACTATCCCAGGTTGCTCCAAGCCCTGTCCAACCTGACCTTGGACACTTTCAGGGATGGGGCAGCCACAGCTTCTCTGGGCAACCTGTGCCAGGGCCTCACCACCCCTTCAGAGGGAAGAATTTCTTTCCAATATCCCATCTAACCCTGCCCTCTGGCAGTTTAAAACCACTGCCCCTTGTCCTGGCATCCTGACATCCTAAGCCCCCAAACTAAAGAGCTGTAAAATAGATTCAGATAATATCGGAGAACCTGATTCTTAAAAATAGTAAACTGAGAGAAGAAAAACAAGACCTTGGAGAGCAGTGAGCAAAAAAAACTGAGAGCCATTAGAAGCAAGGAGTGAAAATGGCAGCAGAGAGAGATTTCCAGTATTCTCTCATTTTAAAATGGGACATAATATCCTCTCCCTGCCCTCAGCTTCTGGCTGGGGCAATGCAAACCCACACAACTTTATTTTAACCCACTGTGGAAAATGGCTGCAGCAGAACCAAAGCATCTCTTGTGCACCAGGAGAGAGGAACATGTGCACAGACAGACGAGTTCTCAGCTTCCTCCTACCACTTGCATGTTAATAACCTCCCTTAAAAAACAAAAACTCAGCCCAGAGAGATCTATTTGCACTCTGAATGTCTGCACTGCGGGTGGATGTATTTCACCAGCCTGGGGGATGGATCCAAACTAACTTTAGCTTTGACTTGTGATTTTCCATCTATAAACTCAGCAGCAAAATGCTGTCTGCAAGGTCCTCTGACAGGAAAAAAAGGAATAAAACCTTAAAACTTGACTTGAAAGTCACACACTTGTTACTAAAGTCCTGAAAAAACATGTTCTGATGCTGATAGTATCCTGATTTCTCAGGAGAGAGGTGAAGCAAAGCCAGAGCAGAGCCTTTTACGGAACAGTTGGAATGCACATTCCAAAGCCAATGACACCCAGGGATATGGTGCCTCCTCAGCACTCTCTGGAAAGGGAGTCTGGCAGGAAGAATAAGAGCAAGAATTTTTCTATTTACCTCCTTAGAAGTCACATTTTCCAGGTCTTTGCTCGTCATGATACTCCGCAGTTTGGCTTTAATGAGCCGTTCTGTCCGTTCCCTTTCCGTGGGCCTGGAAGGGAACAGGAACAGGAGAGAAAGCTCCAGGCTGGCAGCAAACACACAGTGCTGCTGCCCGGCACTGAGACAGGGGTGGGAAAGGCTTGTGGTCAAGGCAATTTTGGGGAGAATAATGGGAAAAACCCCATTTGAAGCCTTTTATGAAAAGGAAATGAACCAGGTGAGGAAGAAGAGGGAGAAGGGGATTTTTGTGTGAGTCAAGTGTTTTCCTAATCCAATCCAGCACTGACTTGTCAACAAAGAGGGCGGGAGAGTCAGGGCGGGTGGACTCCAGGTCCTGCATGGCGTTCCACTCGTTGATGCAGCTCTGGTCAGAGCTGATGCAGCTCTCGTAGTAGGTGGCCCAGACCAAGGCCACCCCTCCTGGGAAGTAGTTGTACCTCCTGGCAACCTCACAGGCTTTGTGGAGGATCTGTAAAGCAGACCTGCAGGTTGGGAGAAGAGATTTGTGCAGCTGTGAGCAGCAGGAACACACAGAGCAGGATTTTCACAGAGAAAAAATGATTTTTAGCATTATTTGTTGCCATTTGCTCTTCGAGAGCAGCAGATTTATGGAGCTCAGAGAGGGCAAAACTGCACCTTAGAGGCTCCTCACAGCAGGGCCAAGGCAGAGGCTGAAATCTTCTCCCGATTAACAGGGAATCAGGAGGCACAAGTCCCTCTGGGATCTAATCATCATCCAACTTTTACAGCCAAAGGAAAATAAAGAGCAGGGACAATTTTCAAACCACCTACAGCAAGGAGCCTGATGCATATTTACCAGCATTCCTGGCCCCTGACAGGCTCCAGGGACCAGGCCCAGATTGGGTCATTTGTTTTTGCAAATTCTAGCATTACTTTTTCCTTCCTTCCCTCCTCAATTTTTTCTTTTCTTAATGCTCCAAACTTGTTGTACCGAACATATCAACCACCTCCAAGGCTGCCAAGCGCAAAAAACGACAACAGAAGTTTCACTTGTTTCTGTACCAAATCATCTCCTTCTGCACATCTTTTCCCTGTCAAATGCTGCTGGGACAGGGATCTCTCCAGCACACTGCCCAGGCCCAGGGAGATGAAGTTCCATGCAGGACTGGGCAGCAGCCTCTCCAGGGAGGAATGTGCTGGCACAGCCACTGCTGACTCAGCCACCTCTGCTTCAGGGGTTTGGAATCTCTGCACAGGGGAGGGGTGACAGGAGCTGAAAGGTGAATAGGCCCCTGGGGAGGCAGGAACCCCAGGAATGATGCAGGACACAGGGAACGCCAAAATTTGGCAGTGGGTCCTGAGCCTCCTCTGTCAGCCTGGGAGAGGAACATGCAGAGGGAGGAAATTCTGGGTTTGCAGCTCGGTGAATTCAAGTTAATCTTTCATATTTATTCATCTCCCTGGTGCCACTTCCCTCTCACTGAAGAGCATGGAGCTGCTCTGAACTGAAGCTGCAGATCCTGGTTTCAGTTCAGGATTCCCACAGTCCCTTAATAGCCCTGCTGACACAGGGAAGCAGATCTCTGCTGCACTCACTAAATAGCAGTTTATGGAGAGTTCTAACATGCATTTGATTGTTTGTTTTTAAGTGAGTGACAGAGGACAGTGTGTGTGCCTCCAGCCCCTCAGCACACCTACCACATGGCCTGCACCGACACGGGCTTGAAGATGTGCATCCTCCCTGCTGTGCTCACACTGAAGCCACTGCAGAGAGAGGGGAAAACAGGTCACAAACTGCTCCTCTCTGCACCACAAACTGCTACTGCCAAGCAGCTACCGGGACACTCACAGTCAAAAACAATCAGGGTTGAAAACTTCTATCTCTGATTTTTCAACCCCCTCCCAAATAAGAACGGCAAGAGGACACCCCTCCCAGCACAGACTGCCAGGAATAGGAGCTGCACCCCTGGAGTGGGATTTCAGAGCATTCCCGGGGTACCACAGGTCTCATCGAGCAGTGTGAGGGCAGCAAGACCAAACTCACTGTGGGAATAACAGACTGCAGCCATGAATCCAAAATGGGAACTTTCTGTACAAGGTGACAGGGAATCTCTCCTAGAGCAGCCCCCAGGTAGGGAAGGACATTCACATTTATCCAGTAATGTGGTTTCTTACCCATCCCCATCAAGATGGATTTTGGTGTCACTCCACAGGCGAAGAACCATTCCTATAGTGCAGCTTTTACTGGAAGAGAGATGGTTACACAGGATGTTAGATATAGGCCATGATGTGGTCACACCAATAGGCTAAATTATTAATACTCTTAAATTTTTAAAACCCTCAAGCCTTGCTCTAGTAATCTCTAGTAATATTTTAGGCTATCAAGTGAGGCAGCTGCCCACCTTCTGCAAAGGGCACCCCAGGGGCCCATCAAGTTCCAGTTGTGCTCCCTCCCTCTGGCTGATACAACAGACAAAAAGGGACTTAAGAGGTTTATCTGACTCAAAAGAACACCTTCAGTTCAGAGGTGAAATTCGGCAACAAAGCCCTACTATAACGGGGGTCAGCAATCTCCAACTAGTAAATAATTAAGCTACTGAAATATTCAGGTTTTAAACGAAATTTGGATGCACACAACAACAGAACTCAGGTTTGGTTTGCTCTTTTCTTTCTGAAAGCCTTCAGCCACTTTCTACAATGGATTTGACAGGCCAGTCTAAGCACACATGTGGACAATGTGCACTTTAGAGCTTTGCAAGTTAAAAAGGATTTTATTAAACACATGTAAAAAGAATAAACCCCACAAAAGCACATGACTAGTGAAGTTCTCAGCGGGGAGAACATTACAGCTCAGCAGTGACATCTCAGCCTCAACACAGAGCCATGGAGTCACTCAATGAAGTCACTACTGTCAAATGACCTCTTTATGCACAAAACTTCCCTTAATCAACAAAAACTCTGGGTGTTGGGCAGCCACTCACGGAAATGGCAGCTGTCCCTACAGTTGGGATGGATTTGTCACAACTTTTCCATCTGTCTTCTTGTCTCACATCAATAACCACCAGGAGCAAATTATTGCAAGGCTGTTTCAGGTTGGAGGTGACAGTGCAAACCTGCACTGCTGTGGCACCCCAAGGGAATGCCACATGGGAATTTCCTCCATAACACTAACAGGAATTTCAGAGCAGAACAAGAGGCCGCATCAAAGCAGTGACAATAAACTTATGAGGAAGGCACGGCCAGGAGCTTCCCCACAGCTCTCTCTGCTGCGCAAAGCTTCCCCTTTCCACTGGAAACCACCAGTAAGGTTTTCCAAAATTAAACAAAACTCATGCTGGCTGCACCAGCACGACAGGGCAGCCTGTTAAATCATGGGAGAACAGACACAACAGCCTGGCAGCTCCAACTGCTGACTCCAGAAACCAGCCCCATCTCCCCCAGCCAAAAGCTTTTCTGCCTTGGTTTACTCACCCAGGACTGGGATAATCTGAGAGGGGCTGCGATAACAAAATATCTCCCTTGCTTTGCCAAATTCTGTGTGCTCTTATCAGTCAGACAAAAGGAACAGCTCGTTACTGACACAGTTGTTTGTTGGTTTTGGAGCTACTTTTGCTGTATTGTTTTTTGACACTATTTGGCAACTAAGCTACTCCCCCAAACCGGCTCCATTGCATCATCCCATCAACAGACTTGAGTCTGGTGGAGAGAGCAAGTTCCAGCTTTGCAAATGCGTCTGCAAGAGCATTTGCAGGGAGCAGGCAGCAAACTCCCACTGATGAGGTGGATGCCACAACCCTACAGCTGGATTCTACATGAAAGCTTTGGTTCCAAGGGGACTGCAAGCTTTCTGGAATAAAAATGTCAGGAAACTCAGTGCATGTCCTTCCTCTTGCTCGGATTTGCAGATACACATAAACCAACTGCTCAGAGGCAGGTTGGTGTGGACAGGCTCTCCAGAGAGCCCCGCCTGCCTGATTCCCAAGGCTGCCATACCTCTCCTTGCTGGAGAAATCCACCCCCAGCAGGATGTTCTCCTCGGTGTCCTGGCGCCCACTGCTGTACACGACCACCATGTACCGCACCCGGTCCGTCCACACGCTCTCCAGACGTACAGCCTGCAAACAGGGAACCAGGCCTGCTAATTACCTTCTGGCTAATTAATATCCCATTGCTGCCTCACAGTTTTTAAGGTGTGATTGCGCCCCAAAGCTTTATTTAGCTGCAGTATGAGACACAGCAAGGCTTGCTGCCAGTTTGACTTGGCGTCGGAGGGGGAGAAGATCAGCTGAGATCACCTGCTCCAGGCTTGGAGGAATGCTACAAAATGTAACTCAAAGGTTTGTTCCAAAGAGTTTCAACCAGGAAGTGTAAAAATACTGGTCATGCAGTGAACTGAGAACATGGAAGATCAGAGGACTGTCCCACTCACAAGCCTTCACTGAAATATGCCCGTGCAGGAGGGAGAACTGACATCGACTTCTCTGCAGTGACTTCTGCAGCAGATTTTTATCTGTAGATTTCTTTAAAAGAAAGCCCAGCCCCATGTGATGCAATTTCAAGGCTGACTTAAGTGTCCACAAGCATCAGCAAGCTCCTGTCTCTCCTCCTGTATTCATGTTTTGAAAATTAAATCTACACATTTCAGCGAGAGCAGTTCCCTGACCCAACTCGTTACTTGGATGTGAAGATCAGGGCAAAAGGAGTGGACAGGAGAACATGGTAGGGCTGGGAAACAGCACAGAGTTAAGGCAACTCTGAAATCTAGGACCTGCCAATGCTTTTCCTGATCCTCTACAGGTCTGTTTCAAACACTTGCAACAGAAAGGAGAGCAGGAAAATGCACCTGTCCTTACCAGTTTGATCCTGTCCTCACAGCGAAGGAGGTTGATCATCACCTGGAGGTGCTGGGGCAAGTCACCTGCAGAGGAAGCAGAGGAATCATCAGAAAAGGGACTCTTGCTGCACTAAGAATCAGTAGAGTCTTGACTTTCAAAGAAATCGGATGTTTCTCAATCCAAAAATACCAATTAAGGGAGAGCAATTAACTTTGCTGTCCCAGAGAACATCAACAGCACGGAGATTCCTGGATGAGCGTTCTCTGGCTGTGTGAGGTCCCAACCAGTGGCCTGGGTTGGGTGATGGAGCCCTTCCTTGTCAAAGTTCTGCTCATGCAACAAGTCCCTTCAGCTCTAGATTTGTGGTGGGTACATTTGTTTCGGGAAAGCAAACCAAAGGAAGAAGGAATCTACAGGAAAACAAACCAAGTTCCCATCTAATAACTGAGTCATGCAATCATAATTTTCCATGAGAGATAAAATTCCTTCCGTAGGATGTTTGCTGGGCATATGGAATTGCTGACAATTAAAGAAACCCAAAGCCAAGCTTGGCATTCAAACACCCCCTTTGTGCTTGGAGTGTTTACTAAGCAGCAGCCACACAGTACCACACTGTGCCTTTCCCACGTGCTCCTGCTCTCCAAGTGCCCTCAAGATCCTATTTCTTCTTGCCCAGTGACAACCCATTACAAAACTGTCAAAGACAGAAGGGATAAAATCACTGGGAAAGCGGAATCCACTTCTCTGAACCCCCTTATCTGCTTATCAGTCCCGGTGTACAGTCACCATACCCCTCCCTGCCATTTCTTCCCACCAGTTTGGCATGCTGGAGGAGACTGGGGGAAGGACAGCCTGTTCTCAAACCATGATAAACTCTCACAGGCCAGATTGTGGGGAGTTAAGAGGAAAGGGGGTTTTCCTGAAACCAGGAAAGGGGATGTGAGCAGCTATCCAGATGCCCAGATCCAGATGAAACATCCCTTACCCTGACCAGCAACATCGAACAAAACCAGCAACAGGGAGTTTCGAAAGAAAGTCCCAACCTTTGGATTACTGGAAGCTGGGAGAGCGCTGGGAGAGCACTTGGAGAGATGTCCCTGCTGTGCTGAACCAGGATATCCATAAACACCCAGAGGTGCTGAGCCCTGTGAATCAGCACATCCACTTTTCCTCCCTACAGGCCACAAGGGAGGCAAAGATCAAATCACTGAAGTACCAGTGACATTTCTTTATCTGTGGCTGGGGAAAACAGGGATAGATATTCCACACAGCTCTTCCCTGCCCAAAGGGAGCCATGCAAAATGCCGTGATTTCCACAGAGAATAAGCTTCTACTCCAGTCACAGTTCCAATACAATGATAAAAGTTTAAACCAAGACTCAATAATCCCACTTCCCATCTGAAAGCCTGGGTTTGCTCAGCAGGTTGTACAAAGCCCACCAGGACAACCTGGGGAGTCACCCACCCACCCACATGTGTCACCAACCCATCCATGCGGATAGGATGGAAAAAGACACTCCAGAGGGGATTTAATCCACTACCTGCATGTTTGTGAGGGTGCTGGAGGCTTCGCTGGCCCTGGGAGCTGTTTCCTTGCTGTAGGAAAAGGGCTGCTCCTTTCACCATGAAAAAGCTCTCGCTGAGGCTGGAAAACAAATGACACAGGAGTGAACTGAAAGGAAACAGCAGCAGAATGTGCACAGCTCGGGAAGGAAGGGCTTCCCCCCCTAAAACATAGTAGGATTTCGCCATGAGAAGCTGTTGCCAGAGGTTGATCCTGCCACTTGCACCGCATGGCTCCAGGATTATTCATGGATTATTCATGTGTCATTTTCCACCACCGTGTTATTACTTGGCCACTGCAGGAGATCCTTTCCCTGAGCTGTCATGGGCTGGAAATGACTTTATCACTTGATTATTGAATTCTGCAACTTAAAAGCAGCAGAGGGTAGGACTTGGTACAGGCTCAGACCTGCAACAGGACTGAAGAGAGGGTTCGGAGTCCAGCAGTTCCTGCTCATTTCAGTTCTTGGGATTTCTTTGGAATGCGAAAACGAGAACACCAAACTGTGTAAAGAGGAAGGGAGGGAGGGCAGATGGAACCTGCACATCACAAGGGAAAGGAAAGGGCTCTGAACCCTCTGGGGAAAACAACCAGCACAACTGCAGAAGTTTTGCTTTGCCTGGAGCATCTGAGGAGGAGGCAGGACGCTGGCTGGGCAAGCACCAGGAGGCAGGACATGGGCTGGGCAAACACCAAGGCATTCCCAGAGGCAAATGACACACAGGAACTGGAACATACCGGAGGAGAAGGTGGAACAGCACCGGTGGGGAGAGCAGGCACCAGCACAGCCCAATTCCACAGCACCCTGATCCACACGAGCACTTTTGGAACAGTTCAGAAACAGATCTGGCAGTGAGCAGGGAAGCTGCAATTCCCACATGGCTGAAAATTCCATCTCCTGAGGAACCTTTGAGCTGCCACAGGAACTGCTTACGCTGCGTTTCCTCCGCTCCCAAACAGCACAAGAGTCATTTCTTCTTACAAAGCCCCGTTTTCTGCCACCCCACGCTCCCAACCACAGCTCCTCATTAATTACTGCAGCTACTAAACAGAAATGCTCCATTATGAGGTTGTGCTGCACAGGAGTTACTTCTGCTGCAGCAAATGATCCCTCTGGAGTTACTACTCCCAGCACTCATCTGTTCCATACTTTATCCGAGGTCTTTGCCTTGAGCAGGAGTGAGCCCTAATACTCCCAATGCTCCGTTCTCCCTCAGTGCTTTTGAGAGTATAGACATGAATTTCATGTCTTCTCAGATTTTCCCATCTCTAGGAACACAGCTCAGATTCCCAGGCAAAGCTTCCTCCTTTTCCAACTGCATTTCAAGCTGCAGAACCCCTGGAGAAAATCCGGACCAGGTTTAAATTTGAACTTTTAAAAAATAAATTAAAATTTCCACCTAAATTCCAGGCTCCACAAGATCAGTAAAATGCAGCAGGAGAATTGCACTGTAATTCCAACAGGCTTTTCTCCATTCCCATTCCTGCAGGATCTCAGCACTCACCCCTCACTTCCCCAGCTGTGTCTGGACAGGAGCCCTTGGGGGTTTGCTGCTCTGCTCGGCCTGGTTCCTGCTCCCAGCGGGAATGTGGCTCATTCCAGGAGCCAGCCAGGAAGAGCCTTGTTTCCTTCTCACCCCAGAGCTCACAGGAAAGCGTTAAAAAAGGCCAGAAGTGACACAAAAGCAGCAATCCCAACACAATGTATGGAATATTCAGCTTCACACACACTCCAGCAAGAGGAAGGGAATGGTGAGATAATGCACAAGGAGGTAATTCACGGCATTCCCATCATGAGAATTTGGGAAAATGAAAAAGGGTATTTCTTTAATCCCTAATAAAGTACTGCCTAGGATTTTTCCAGCAGGAAAAACCTTGGAAAAGGCAGAGCTCCTTCCCAAAGATCTCAGGAACTCCTGCTCTAATGGTTCATTCATCTCACCTGACGTTCTCCTCTCCTGCATCAGGAAATCTGTTACAATAAAGCAGAGTATTCCTAACAGCAGGAAAAGGGAAAGCTGTGCTGCTGGAGCAGAAAGAGGTTGCAAGAAAAGGATAACCCATATTGCAAAGGTTTTCTCCCAGTGGATTCCTCTGCCTGGAAGTGAACAGGGAAGAAAAGCCCAGAGCCTGCTGAGAGCAGAATTTCTGTTTCAGTTTGAATCCTTGTTCCCCACCCAGACCTCCCGTAGCCCCAGCAATCCAAATCTCCAAACAAGCTCCCGTTTCCACAGGGTCGGGCACAGGTAACACACCCAAACACCTCTGAGCACAAACTCGTAGTTTACACCACATTGTAACAACATTACCCACAGGTCCCTTATCTCCGCTCTGGGAACACTCTCTGCTCTCAGTCCCTTCACACAACTGTTCAAACACAGCCGAGTGAGAAAGGCAAGGCACAATATTCCAACCCCCTTTTAAATCCTGCAGATCCAGTAAACAACTAAAACTCCGGCCTTCTGTAAAAAGACCTCCTAGAGAACAGCCAAATCCTGCCATTAAAGAACAGCCCCAGCTCTGCCCCTCGGCAGCGGTGCCAGATGCCCCAAAGCAGCACAAACCAGTGGCTCATACATACAAATTTGGGCTGGTTCTCTTTGCACAGCAGCAGCATCGTGCTGGCCCCAGCGTCAGGCAGAAGCCAGGAAACTCGAAAAGATTCATAACTAGCCGTAAAACTCACATCCTGCTGCTTCTAAACCCATAAAAGAAAAGAAGGCAAAGAAAAGGTCGACCGTATATTGTGTGCGGAGCAGAGAGATCGCGGCTGGTGATGCTCCCCGGGAACTGGATGGCTTTTAGAGAACACTGTGTCTTCCACTGATATCCTGCCTTGAAAAAGCACTTGTCCCAACACATCCTGATGAAAGAGGGCCATTCAAGAGGGGAAACAACCAGCTGAGGCTCGTCTAATCATTTCCCTCCTCCAGACTTGTTTGTTTGTTTGCTTCCCCCCTCGTGCTCCGGAGGCAACGCGGCTCCTTCCAGCACCCACACAGCCCCTCGCTGTGGGAAGTCCATAGTCCCTGGGACAGGACTGGAGGAAAAGCCTCGTATCAAATGGTGCCTGTTCATTCCTTTATGATTAAAGCACTGCAAGCCACCACTGTAATACAGATACAGCAAACTAAAATGGTCCTTTCCTCACTGTACAGCTCCCACGTTGGACTTTCAGACTGACTCCCGAGTTCCTGAGCTCCTGCTGAACAAGGAATTCTCTCAGGTGCCCGGTGTTTGTGTGGTGGGGGCTGGCTGGCACCGAATTCCCTGAAGATTTGTCCTTACAGACCCTAATTCTCCAGGCACAAACCGAAATGCCACGCTGGTCCCACCAGCCTGACCAGGGGGAGAACCAGCTCTCTGTTCAGTTTTCACCCAGTTCTCACCCAGTTTGACTGGCACACACCACAGAAACCACCCATTCCCTGGATGTCCTTCCAGGAATCCTGACCAGCACAGCTACTCTAAAAGGAGTCACTTCAGGCTCTCAAATAAATGCAGAGCCCACAAGTTTTGTGCACCCCCAGGACCCTGGAGCTCCAGTACAGCTGCAGATCAGTCCTCCTTCCACTCCCTAAGCTCAGCTCACCAAACACATGGAATTATCTCCCTGAGGGAGGTAAAACCCTACACGTCCAGCAGCTGGGAAATGCCAGGAGGAAGGTACAGACAGCTACAGCCCCTTCTGCACCCAGGGACTGGCAAGGAGAGGGTGTCCATGGCCACAGTGCCATGGAGAGCCAGCTCCAGCAGCTCTTGCTCCATCCGGCGGCTCCGTGCTGCTCAACTTGAAAAGGAAATATTTCTTTCCCTTTGGGAAAGCTCCAGAGGAGCGTGGCTGTAACACACATCAATCACATCTCGAGTTGCTGAAGAACACAATAGGCAGCGCCTTCTCGGCGGTACAAACCACCCCCCGGCTCCAGGAGTGAGAAATCTGTTAAAAACACTGGATTTTGGGAAAGGACAGCTTGCTTTGCCATCGTGGCTCCAGCATGTCCCAGGAAGAATCCTGGCATGCCTCTGGTGTTGGAGTTCCATGTTTTAATGGGGAATCTCACATAAGCCATGATGATCAGGACAGAAGAAAACACCCTTATTGCTACAGAACATCTCAAAATAAATATCCACACTCATAAGTCAGGAGAGAGAGAACCACGTTTCCTGGGAAGCCCCAGCCAAGCCCGAGGTGAGTCAGCAGCTTCCTGCTGCCCTTCTGCAACCAGGTCTATGTTTAAGGAAAAAAAAAAAGCCAAACCCCTGCAAAGAAAGGAATACTCACTTCTCACAGAGTTGGTCAGGATTTTACAAAGGCAAACATTGTAATGCCTCCTGGTTTCTTGGGTTTTATGGCAGCTTCTACTCAAAACACTTCCAAACTGATAAGGTGAGGGAAAAACAGACCTCCTGAGCACCACAGAATGAAACACACTTCCCTTTTCCACAGCCCTGTTGATAAGGAGGAAAAGAACTGATTTTTCCCCCTTTTCTTCTCCCATTTGCTGCTCAGTCTGGAACAAGCCTGGCCATCTCAAGGAAACCAAGCAAGGACACAAAACACAGCCCTGGTGAGGGGCCAAACACCCTTGGATGCTCCCAACCTGGCCAGACTTCTCAATATTCCAGAGGAAGATTTTAGGCAGGGCACTGCTGCAATGAGCAGAGGGAACTGGGATCGTCCCACAGCCACACCGAAACAGTCACACAAACCAAGCTGGGAGCACATCAAACAGAAAGGAAGATACAGGGAGAGGAATAGCAGGAAGAGTTGGGAGCAGCTGCACAGTTCCCGCTTCCCAAGGCAAGCCAACAGTGGAAGCAGCTGGGCTGCTGCCTTTCGCTGGAGAGATGCACATCAGATAACACTTCCTGACCAGGAGAGGGGCCTTTGGAAGGGGCCTGAGCAACACAAACAGCGCCAGGGAAAAGGCACTTCAAAGCTACTCAGTCCTGCACACCCCAGAACACCCCTGGGGGCTCCAGCGAGTCCCTTCTCCCGCTGTTAATGAAGGACTTTGTGTGTCCAAGTGGCCTTTGCTCCCTGTCACACCAGATATACAGAGCCCAGAGCCACAGAAAGGTTAAATGACACACAGAGGAATCACCTTGACAAACACAGCTGGACTATCTCCACAACCATCCCTGCTCAACCTGACACGGAGCCGGCTGCCAGCAGGGATGAGCAGCACCTGAAAAGCCCAGTTCCAACATGTGCAATAAGACTGTTGTAAAACATCATTGCATATGTGTAGAATTTGTGATATGCCGACCAACTCACCTGGAATCAGGACTGTAGGTGCCCAACACACTTTGGAAGGTTGGTGAGAGCTGCTGGGATCACTTTGATTGAGGTGCTTTACCTCTGCCCACACCTCTGCAGCATCACTTAGATTGAGATGCAACTTCAGGAAATGTTTGTCTTCTGATAGCTCCTTCCATCCCCAAACTCATCATTCCCAGTTTTCCTGAGCTGAAGACAAGTCATCCCCAGAAGAAACCCAAAATGTGAGCTGCAGGTCTGATGTTCCCAAGGAGACCATCTCTCCTTCCTTGGACATCATGCCATGGGAACGAGTTGCCTGTGAGGGGGCCAGGCAGCAATCCCGGCTGAGGAGGGGTCTTGTAACGGCTCCCTATAGGGACAAACATCTTTCCATTGATTTTCAGGGAAGGAGATGGTTGGGCAGGCAGGAAAACTCATCAGGTTTTGCTGCTCTCAGCAGTGCAGCGACCAAAGGGGGGTCTGAGCACACATTGTTGGCTCAGAGGCCTGGGCCACATCCCGGCACAGGAATGTGAGAGGGGCTGGAGACACTGCAGGCCATTCACACACAAACAGTCCTCTGGCACAAAGGGGAGAAAGGGAAAAATGAAATCAATCATGAAGCCCACAGAAGCCAATTTCCCAACACAAACAGACTGCTGCTGATGTGCCTCCAGCCACTCCTGGGATGCATCAGGATGGAGCAGTCACCGGCACGGCTCCGTACAGAGCCAAACTGGCTCAGCCATGTGTGCCCCATGCTGGGGGTACCCCACAACCCGGGCTGTGCCTGCAGGCAACGCTGGAAGAGCTGGGATAAACCTCCAAGAGACAAGGCAGGAAGAGGGAAGCAAACAAATCAGCAGGATTATCCCCCATTCCAGCAGACTTGCGCAGAGTAAGTTATCAGAACTGCTCCTAAACGGCCAGGAATGAGAAAATTCTAGGAATCCCTAGTACTTGGATGAGGAAAAGCCAAATAAAATAAGAGAGTGTTTCACAAGGAAAAAGAAACCCTTTCTGCTCATCCCATTAATCACAGAGTTCAAAAAGGCATGAGGCTGATCCCGGCATCAATTCCACGACGTGATGGGCTTGGAACTCTGAGGAGCATTTCTGACATTCCCACTGAAACACGATGGCAGTTTTGTGACAGCCACTGTCTCGGGTGGCTGGGCCAGATCCTTTCCCTGTATGAGCTGTTGGGAAGAAACCTTCATCTCCCTCTTAGGAGCATCAGCCCTATGGAGCCTCCCAACCCCTGTGTCCCTGGAGTTCATCCAGGACTGTCCCCATCCCGCTGTGCCAGCCCAGGGCCACCCACCCCGCAGTGGGAGCAGAGCAGTGCTGCTCCACACATTCCATGGAGCAGCTCCCGCTTGCCTGGACACATGGATTCAAAGGATAAGGCTATGGAAGGCAGCAGCTGGCACAGGGAAAGAGCAAGAAGCACATAGAGACATTCCAGCATCTGCAACAACACGGATTTCCCCACGCACCCTGTGCTGTGCAGCACCCTGGTGGTCTGAGGGAAGCCAGCTATTCCCAAAACACTGGCTCCCTTCTGCCCTCACACCAAAAGACACCCCGTGTTTTTCTACAGGTCACTTTTTTGGATGTTTGTTGCCATGTCACTGCCACAGCTGTTCCATGACCGCAGGTAGAGAGGAGACAGCCCACAAGCCCTGGAGTTGTCCCAGAGCCATGTCCAAGCTGGAGGAGAGGTGGGATGATGCCCCACAGAGAGACAGCTCTCAGTCAGGAGCCGATCCTGCCCCCACCCTCCTCCCCAGCAGAGCCATCGGCCCAATCCCATCCTCCTGCATTCCTCCTGTCAGCTCACTGTTTTAATCCTTCCAACTATTTCCTTAAGTCACCCCACTGCACCCACTCAGCAGTGTCTCCCGGAGACAGCCCAGGGAAACAAGTGGAAACTCTCCAGCGGTGGCACTGGGAAAGAAAAGGAAGGTGAATAGCAGTTTGAAGGATTAAGAAAGCGGCTTCCAGGTGGTGTGAGCGAAGGGCAGCCAGGACACAGACAACGGCATCGGAAGCACGGCTGAGAGCCCTGGTGGCACAGCAACCCAAAAAACAGCTCGGCTGCCGGGCTTCAGGAGGACTCCAAAAAAGGCAGCCCAGAGCAGGGAGTACTTGACACACTGGTAACATGGAAAAATAAAATAAAATAAATCCAGAGGGATCACGCGGGGTAAAAGCAGAGCGAGAAAAGTTCTGACTCAACCCTGACACCTCTCTGAGGGTTTAACTAGGCCACAGCCTGCCTTCCCAGCCCCCCGGGGGAACACACCAGCACCCCAAAAATCAGGAGACTGCCAGGCAGGGGCAAAGCTCATGGCAAAAATGTGTTGGTAAAGACCTCAGGATCACCCTTCCACCCGCTCCAAATCCATCTTTTACAAGGAGAATGCAGAGGGAAGCAGAGAGCTGGAATCCAAAAGGTTTTGCAGGGCTGGGAGGGAGATGCCCAGCCATAGGCAATGCTCTCCACTGGGATATGAGCATTGGACGTGACCATTTGGATGGCAGTCAGGGCAAACAAGGAACCTGGCAGCTTCCTGGGAAATCTGAAAGGCACATTTTGTCCCGTTCCCTGCATTTCTGGCTGACTTGGTCTGTGATGTGAAGCCCCAGAGGTTTCCTGTCCAGCTGCCTTCACCAGCGGTTCTTGCAGCAGGATTCCTTCAGGAAGCTAAAATTTCCAGAGAGGGAAGTTCTGCAGAAGAGAGTCCCAATCTCAAATAAACCTGAACAACTAATGGATGCAGTGTGCACCCTAATCCATTTGAATCTGGTCTTATTTTTGGCTTATTTTGCTTCTTGATTTGTGCAGTGGCAAAGCAATTCTGCATCAGGGATTTAAACGCTGCAAAGGGATGTGTAAATGTTTGGAAAATAAACTCAGCACTCTTGGGAAATAAACTCAACACTTTTCATTAGAAGTAAAGCCAGGCCTAGGAAGGTGTTCTATCCATTGCACATTGCCCAAAAACATCTTAGCACCACTTGCCAGGCAGACCACAGCTCTGATTCGTATGAGAAATCCCTGACTCACAGATCTTGGCAGACGATTATCAAAGATTAAGATATTTAAAATCAAGAGACATTTGGAACCAAAATATTGTTCTGACCCAGCTCTAACACCTAAATAAACAGTGACCAAACCGGCCTTTTACAGAAACAAATGTTCAGTGCACAGCCAGCACCTCTGATAACAGGGCCAGTTGGTTTGGGTTCTGCCAAACTGCTGAGGTTTCATGGAATAAAAAAAGGAAAGGGAAAAAAAAAAAAATGTAAATACAATTCCAAAAGGGTCTGATCATCATATCTTCAAACTGGCAGCTCTCCTGCTGTTCCTCTACCTACATCCAAGTAAACTCCTTGTGTTGCTCAATTGCAAGTCTGCAACAGTTTCCTGGAAAGGCCCGATCTTAACTAAGTGTCAAGTAAGCGCAGTTTCCTCGGCTCCGCAGTGTTTGTCCCCACGCCCCCCCATCGCAAAATGGCAAGGCCTAATTACACCTCAATCGGCTCCCAGGCCACACCCCCGCGCCAGAAAGCTCCCGAGGGTCGGGAGCCTATGGATTTGCTCCCATTGTAGGGAGCACGCTAAGGCAGGATGCGGCCGCCTGGCCAGGATGTGATTCAGCGTCCTGTTTTGAACAGTTCATGAAGTCAGCAACTTCTGCCCCGAGATCTCCACCAGCTCACTGGGACACAACCAGTCTGTGACGGGACTTGTCAAGGGTGTCACGAGCCGCTGTCCCCACAAATAAACCCTCACACAGCTGTCCCAGTGCTCCCCCAGCCCCGAGCGCCTGCCCGGCACGCGGCTGCGGCCACCCCATGCTGTGGGGACAGGCCCTTCACTCAGTGCTGCCTCCAGCAAAACGTGCTCCTGAACCCATAAAAAGGTTAAGGATCAAGGTGTTAATAAATAATTTTTTGTGCATTAAAATATCATGTATGTAAAATGGAACTAAACATATATATATAATATATGATATACACTATAATATAATGGCATCCTCTGGTGTGTGCCAGAGGGATGATCATGGAATCATTTAGGTTGGAAAAGACCTCTAAGATCGGGTCCTACTCTTCTCCCGGCACTACCAAGGCCACCACTAACCCATGTCCCCAAGTGCCACATCCATGCAGCTTTTAAATCCCACCAGGGGTGGTGACTCCACCACTGCCCTGGGCAGCCTGTGCCAGGGCTGGACAACCCTTTCCATGAAGGAATTTTCCCTAATATCCAATATAAACTTGATGATGCTCTGCAAAGACTTTGTCTGCAGCAACAACTCCTCCTGTTGATCACTGATCTGCAAATGTACGTGAGCCCAACCCTGAAAACCTCTATGTCCCACAGCTGCTCTTGCCAACTCCTAAAATTTGGGTTAGTGGTGCCAAACAAGAACAGTTTTTTCCATAACCATCTTCAGGCTTGATCAGAGGCTGGAGATAACCAACTTCCAGGCCCTTCTGCAGCAGTTCAACTTCTATCTCCCTGCAGAAGGTGCCTGAAAACACTCACCAGGCCCCACATTCAGGCTGTGACTGTAAAGCCAACAATGGCAAAAGATTACAGAAGGACTGGCTAAACAAACTTATTTATGTTTGTAATTAAAACCAGCGATTATCTTGCTGCATTTGCCAACCACATCTGAGAACCAGCCAACACTCACAACTGACTGGGTTTGTGCAACGTCTCCTTTGAGTCCCTGTGACAGAGCCAACCCCCGGCCAAGGGTGCAAATCCACTGGGCTGCACCAAAAAGCAGTGTAGGAAAAACTGCACATCCCCTCCCTGCCAGAGAAGAGCTCAGCTCAGCTCTGCTCTGCCTCCCCTGTGCTCCACACCATCTCCTCTGGGGTTGCTCAGAGCCAAAGGAGCAGGACGTGGTGCTGCCATACAGCCGCAGGCACTGCACACACGAGGCTCACGTAAAACTCGGCCGACCCTCATCTTGGAGAACTTAAGGCTGGGCTTAACTCTAGGTTAACATCTCCTCCCATGGGCTTGGCCTAACCCTGCCTGCAGTGGTATTAAGATCCAGCTGAGCTGTGGGTGCGCTGCATCATTAGGGGAAAAGAGGGATCCCACTGATGGGCAAGGGAAGGGAGGTTTGAGCAGACACAGATCTGCACCGAGCCCAATGGGGCTCTTAAATCTCACTCTGAGCTCTTACATTTTCTTCTGCTGAGAATCTTTAGCCCTCGTGAGCAACACAGACTCCTGGCTGTCTGCTGGGAAGAGTGTAGATGGTACCTGGTAGAGGCTTCCACAAAAATTTTTGGAAACAGAGAAAAGGAAGACTTAAAAGAAACTTAATTCTAAGAAAACGCAGACAGCACAATATGTTTGAAAGCAAAGCTAAACCTGGAACATGTCCCCTCGGCCTGTGTTAGGGTAGAAGCTGTTCCAGGGGGAAAATAGGAAGAAAAGCATTTTGGAATGACAGAAACCATAACGAAGAACGGCCAGAGAGCAGCGAGAAGTGGCTGGGTACAAACTGATGATACAGTCCTGTTCCACCAAGAGAACAATCAGCTGGCTCATGGAACCAGATCCAACCATGAAATCTTGAATAAAAATCCTGGAATTTTTTGGAATGCATGAAAACACCTTGTTCACCAGGCAGATGGGCAAAATTATGTCATAACTGTGTAACAGCACTGCCACCCTGTATCGGTGAAACTCAGCTTGAACCGGCAGCATGACGGGGACATATTTCCAACCATCCTTCCTTTCCCTAACCCTAAGGATCTCTGAGCTCTGCAGAGACAGGAGCTGTTGACCCCTGTGCTTAGGACACGTGTGACAAAGCCCAGCTGTCACCTCTGTCTGCACCAAGGCTAGAGCAGGATTTAAAGATTCACAAACACCATCACAACCCGTTCCTGCAGGGTTTTTTTCAGAGCATCAGCACAATGAAGTTGAACAATTGTGCCACCCCATGGGCACAGGCAGAGTCTCCGTGGATTGATCCGGAACAGCTGCCGGTGGGAAGGGGATGGGACCGACCCACCAAACTATGAGGATCTTAATTTATCATCTACATTATGTCCACACATTTTCTTCAGCCCCTGGCAGTGTTTCCCCCCGAAGGACAGCAAGGGCTCTGCACCAGAGCCATGTGATTCCCGAGGTCTGTCTGGCTATTTAATTACCAGATTCTTATCCTGACAATCTTATACGGAAGAGCAGCCTCAGGAGACTGAAGGACAGAGGAAGCTCATGGGATCTTGGTGTCCAACGTCAGTGCTGCAGCATTTTTCAGCAGCCAGTAGAAAAGCATCAGCCTTTAAGCCAGGTCTAAGTACATCTATACTCCCCATGACTCTGGTCAGTGGTGGGCACATGTACCTGACCTGCAAAGAAGCCAGGCAGGCCAAAGGATAAATCCAAGGATTTATCTAGGCATTGAAAACATTTGTAATGAAGAGGATGAAGCTGTATTTCCTCTTTCAGCACAGAACTGGATATCCCAAAAAAGAGGCTGTCATCCTGCTTGGTTACATGTTACTGCTTAACGCAACACGGGAAAAAGCAAAAGAATTAAAAGAATTACGGCTGTGTGGCTGTTTGTGCCTTCAGCAGATTCCTGCTGGAGCCCTGCGTTACGCAAGGAGCAAAACCAGGAATCCTGAATTTTGCTTTAACATAAAATCCATTTCCCACAAAATCAGCTCTCAAATGGCATTACAGCCAGCCATGAAAAACCTGGAAGGCACAGGAGAGCACACAGAGCCAGACACACAGCACTTCAGTCTGCAACCCATGTGTGTGCAGACAGGACAGCCATGGAATTCCAGGCTTCCCAGGTGGGCTGCAGCCACGAGAAACTACCCCGGAACACAGAAGCAAAGAAGTTGCTTTCCTGCTCTGTCAAGGAGCAACTCTGCTTTTCTGCCCTCTGATTTCACTAAGACAGTCTAAGCAGCAGCACAAGTTGCTTTGCTTTTATCTGAAACCAGGATAACTAAAGCAGGAAGGAGGGGCGAGGAGGAAAGAACTGAACCACTGTCTACCTTTACACTTCTCTCCCAGGCTGTGGTTTACAGGTCAGAGGGTAAGAGCTGCCTGCAAGAGCTGGGCTTAGAGTGAAAGCCCCACAAAATTACTCAGAGCCCCATTAGCCAGGGTCCCACCTCAAGAGATTTGTGTCACCCCTTTGGATCTGCACAACGTCGGTGAGGAACCTTTCTCTTCTCCTGCAAGATCTCTCAAGCCCTTTGCTCCCCTGGCTCTACACAACCCCAAGGTGTCCAATTCCCAATGGTTAATGCCCAGGAACGACGCAGCGCTCTCCCCTCCCCAACCCGGAGCCTCAGGGAGCAGCAGCAGAGCCAGAGATGCTGTGATAACAGTTAAGTGCTATGGCCAGAGCTGACGAGCAATTTTCCACTGTCCTCCCACCACGAAAAAAAGGATCACAAACCCTCTTTTATGCTTTCAGCTCGGTAACTGCTCCTCTCAAAACTGATAAGGGCTTGAGTATTCCCAGCGCTCTGCTCTCTGCAGACCATGCCATCCCCTGCAGGCAAGGTACAGGCTGGAGGTCAGGGATCTCTGCGGGATCAGGACTTGGATACACAGCAGACAATTAACACCACTGGAAACAATGTTTAGAGCCCAAAAGCTCCGCTTACCTCACATTTAATTTACGCTCTTCATCGCTGCCAACCTCCAGCTGAGGGAAGAAAAGAAGGACACAGAGAAAGTTACATGTTGGCTGTTTCCACATTACAACTACAAATAAAAGCCCCGCACATTTTAAACCCATCCCTGCAACAACAGGGTGCGGCTGGCTGCGGGGTTTTTCTTCCCGGTGCTAGGGATAAATGAGGCTCCCTAGTCATGCTATCAGCACCGGCGCCGGGTGACAAAGGGGCTCACGGGGATTTTAAAGCTATTAGGTCCTAATCCTGCAAGCTGGGCCTGAAGCACAGATCGGTTTGACGATGGTCACGGAGCGCACACATCGCGGCCACCGCGCACACACGTGAGGGCAGCGCTGGGGACCGCGGGCTGGGCACAGGGAGCGCCGCGGTTCGGGGGGTGCGGGGACGGCACAAGGACTCAGCCCAAAGTGCCCCGCTGGGGCTGTCCCAGCTCCAGCACCTGAACCCCAACCTGGCACCACCAACCCCAGCCACTGCTCACACCGGCAGCACAAGGCCACCTCCACCTGGACACCGACCAGGACAATGCCCACGCTGTTGCCCAGGCATCGACAAGTCCTACGTCTGCTGCCTTCCTGAGGGACACACTGCTCTGGTGGCAGGCTTTTTCACCAGGCAGGTCCTCCTGGAGGCAAATCTGGCTGCTCCGGTGACATTAGTGGCCCTCACACTTTATTTACTCTCCCCAAAGCAGAAGTGTGGCTCCAGCCTGCTTCCAGAAACAAGCGATTTCACACAGCTCTGCTTTCCAGCCACCCCTACAACTTCCCTATTAGCTTCTGGACAAAATTCCTTATTAAAGGAAAACAGAATTGGGGCTAATTGCATCCAGAGCTGACCAAAAAAGAAAAAAAACAAACAAACAAAAAAACCAGGCTCAAAGATGTCTCCTCCTTTGGTGCTATGTGAGTAGACAGAGGAGAAAGGGGCAGGGGCAATCCCTTGAATGGTAGGGCTGTGTTGCGGAGGCGGTTTGGGCCCAAAAAGCGAAGCAGGGATTTTGCAGATGGTCCTGCAACAGGAAAACCTTCACACTCACAACACACCAGACCCCGACAAAGCTGGAAGGACACAAGCCTTGAAGGAATCAGTGCTGACACTCAGGGAACATCCTGGTATTTACTACAACATTGCTCAGAACCCACAGCAAATAAGGGTCACCATAAGGGTTATTTGTTTCCAGGTGCTTTTGTACAAGTTAAAAATAAGCAAACAGTTCCATTTAAAATGTTCAAGCTCGAGGTTTCATGTGTGTGGAGGACCTGGATTGCTCCCCACCCCTCAAGTTAGCCCTTGGGAGGCCGGAGTGCACAGGAGCCGCTCTGTGAGAATCTGTGAGAACCACGTAAAACCAGAGGGGAAAAAAAACCTCCAAATGCAACAGCAGAGGCCGGATATTGGAAATATGGCCATTTGGAGGAAGGGAGATGCACAAGGCCCACCCCAACTGACCCAGCAGAGGGTGAGGAGCATACCAGGGCTATTTTTAGTCTGTTTACAGTGAGCAGTGGCAGCACAAGGCCGGGCTCTGCAGGCAGAGCCCCAGAGAACCCTGAGTCCCAGTGTTCCCACCGGCAGATCCCCCAGCCCTGGGAAGGTCTGGCAGGTTTGTGGCCTTTGCAGGGCCACCCTCCTGTTTGTTTGGGTCTGTCACATAGCAACCAGGGGGAGAAAAACTCTTTTTCCCTTTTTAAACAAAGGTGACTTAAGTCTTGGATGTTGTCAGCTGGGGCTCAGCAGTAGGGCTGGGCCTGGAGCTGCGGTGGGCTCCTTTCCTGAAGGAGCTGAGCTGCTCCCAAAGTCAAATTTCCCTGTATGTCCTAATAAAAAGCTGCAGTAAAACCAAACCAAAGCAGCAGCAAGGCTGCCACACCAAGCCCTCCTGCCTTATCCTGCTCAGAGCATCCCTCTGAGCAGGGGGCTTTTGGGGTGCACCACCTACCACGGTGATGCTGTGGACCCGTAGCTGATCCCACCACAGCACAGACACCAGGAGCAGACCCCCACCAGGCACATCCACATCCTCCCTGGGGTCTGGGCCAGGCTGAAAGACGTGGCAGGGAATGGGAGGTGTGTGTAAGGGAGATGCACCAGCACGTGCAAGTTCCCAAGCATGTATGAACCCCCCTCTCCTAAGAATTTATTGCTCACTATGTTAACACAGCAGCAAACCTTGTGCAGGCAGCAGCATCCATTTTATAAATTCCTTGGGGCTCATGAGTTCGGAGAGGCCCAGCAGCACAGTCACAATTAGCAAAGATGTATGGTCATCATTTTCCATTAAAAATACCTTCTAGTAATTATTGAGTAGGCTAAAAGTCCCAAGGAGACCTGGTTTCCCATGCAAGAAAGATCCTAAATGATCAGGGAGCACACTGGCACTTTTGGATGGGATTTTTCTTTGAAATTAACTTTGTAAAAACAACACACTGAATCTGGAAAAGGTAGTTTATGGTTTTATGGTATTTCAAGCCAGAAGGAGCCATTCCAACAGCAGAGGAATGGGAACCTCCGGGAGCCACCACAGCACACCTGAGCTGTAGGCGCTGTGGGCAGAAAAGCCTGCCATGGACAACACCTGGAGGCAAGTTTGGGGCAGCATTTTTGGGAGGAAAAGTGAGAACTGTATGGAAAAAACAATCGCCACCAGTAGTTCCTACACCAAGCAATGCCCAACGCAGATGTACATGGCAAGGTCTGCTTCGACTCCTCTCCCACCTGCACCAGTTAAATCCAGTCTAATTCCACTGCCTGCAACGGAGTTACAGCTCATTTTCCTCTCCACAGATTGGGTGGTCAGTAGGCCTTGTTTAAGGCTCTGTCTAAACCAGAACCCAACAAAATTCTTTCTGAGAACTCCTTGGGAAAGCACACGTCCTGTCTCCAGGTTTCTCAATGAACACAGCGTGGCCCAAACCGGGTTCCTGCAGACAGGGACCCACCGCAGCCCCCGGGGCGAGGGAGAACCTGGGAGCCTTGTGGCACTACCCCCCTCCTGCTCCCCCCTCGGACCAGCTAATCGGGGGAGTCACAGGGACCTGACAGGTGACAAATAGGATTGTTTACCTGGCAGGAGTGGGGACAGACCGGAGCCAAGGGCAGCGAGCACCAAAGGAAAGAGGTGTGGGGGAGAGGGATGCATGGGAAGGGTGTGCACAGAAACACCAGGCCTATCTTTGAGATGGATTAGGAGGAAAAGAGATGGATTAGGAGGAAAAAATGGAAGAAAGATAAACTGGAGGTGCAGCTGTGTTTGGATGACATGTGGGAGCTGCAGGGAGGGAAGCAGAAGTCCAAGGCCAGGCAGAGGCAGGAGAGGGCATTTCTGGGATAGAGGAGTGCAGGTGGTGTGCAGCAGAGCTGGGACACGCAGGGTGCCAGGCAGGCAGGACAAGGATGCACGGGACATGGCACCACGGGGCACTAGGGTAAGTGTCAGATGCAGGCCCTGGAGCAGCAGAGCTGGGGCAAGGACAGGGCAGCAGCACAGTGCAGGCCCTGCCACAGCAAGGAGTGGCAGCACACAGGGATGTCACACAGGTATGGGGTGCAGCAGGACAGCAGCTGCTCCCAGGGTGGAGCAGGATGGAAGCTGCTCCCAGGGAATGGACCACAGCCACCTCAGGGAAGGGCTAAGCTCTCTGGGGGGCAGGAGCTGCAGCGGGGTGAGGGGGAAGGCAGTGCCATGGCAGCACAGGGACAGAGGGAGAAAGCACAGCATCCCTGGGTAGGAAGTGGTGGCAGCTCTGGGATATCAAGGAGGGAGAAGGTCTGGGGTCAGCAAGCACAGCTGCTCCAGGGAGACAGGCCCAGCACACTACCCAGGGATTTACCTGGCAAGAGATGGGTCAAACAGGTTGCCCCAGGGGTTAGGGAGCACAAGCGAATGCTGGGTGAGGGCTGGAGTGGGAGACCCAGGGGAACAGGGGCTGTGTGTGGTGAGGGGGACGGTGGGACAGACCCAGGCCTGGCTCATCCTGGCAGCATCACAGGGCTGGGGCTGGGCAGCACCAGGGGCTGTGAGGGAAAGGGGCTGAGCTGGGGCACAGAGCAGTGGGGACTGTGAGGGGATGAAGGCAGAGGGCAAGTGGCTATAGGGGGTCAGGGGTGTGTGAGGGGGCTGGAGTCAGGAGCTGGGGGAGACTGTGAGGGCCTGAGCTGGGTCCAGGAGGGTCAGCTGTAGGGGGCTGTGGGGGGGCAGAAGGCTGCAAGGGTCAGGGCTGGGAGGGGATGAAGACAAGGGGTAGATGGCTATGGGGGGCCAGGGAGCCATAGGGCTGGGGACCATGAGGGGGATGGAGCGAGGGACTGGGGAGGGCTGTGAGGGCTGAGCTGGGGCCAGGGGGCTGTGGGAAGTCAGGCCACGGGGACTACAAGGGGATGAAGATGGGGCAAGTGGCCATGACAGGCCAGGAAGCTGCAGGGCTGGGAGCCATGAGGGATCAGGGCCTCCCTGTGAAGAGAACGGAAACAGGGGCTGGGGCATCTGGGAGGACTGGGGTGGCTGTGGAGGACGAGCAGGGGCCAGGGGGCTATGGGGAGCCAGGCCACGGGGACTGCGAGGGGATGAAAGCAGGGGATGGGTGCCTACGGGGGGCCAGGGG
>VZRE01014863.1:247597-277147 GCA_013396775.1 Cephalopterus ornatus
GGGCTTGGTCCTGCCCCATCCCGCCCCAAATCCCGCCCCATCCCACCAGGGTCCCGTTCCACCCCACTGCCGTGGGCGGGGACACCTTCCAGCAGGCCGGCTTGTTCCCTCGTCCAACCTGGCCTTGGACACTTGGAGGGGTGGGGCAGCCGCAGCTTCTCTGGGCAACCTGTGCCAGGGCCTCACCACCCTCACAGGGAAGAATTTCTTGCCCATGTCCCAACTAGCCCTGCCCTCTGGCAATGGGAAGCCATTCCCCCTTGTCCCGGCACTCCAGGCGCTTGTAAATAGTCTCTCTCCATGTTTCTTTTCAACCCCCTTCAGGTACTGAAAGGCTGCAGCTAGGTCACCCAGCACCCTCTCTTCTCCAGGCTGATTAATCTCAATTCCCTCAGTCTACCCAAAAATTGAGCGCGAAGCACCCAATTTTTCCAGATCCTGCAGGAATCTTGTGTTCAAGGAACAACTGGTCTTGGCACTTTGGTTGGCAACATGGTGATTGGTTAAAGGTTGGACTCGACAATCTCGGAGGTCTTTCCCAGCCTCAGTGATTCTGTGGTCCTGTGAATGCAGGGGCTAGGAAGTCAGAATTACTGTGGTTGGAAAAGACCTCCAGCATCATGCCCACTAAGCCCATCCCAGTGTCCCGATCCAGCGGTCCCCATGGTGACCAGTGTCAGGGATGGTGTTCTGCCACCCGTGGTGGTGACCCTGTTTCCCACTGCTCTGGGGCCGGCTGCCAGCAGCACGTGGGAAGTCCGCCTCCTCGGGGCTGGAGCAGACTTTGGCCCTGCTGCCCTGGGCACTTAGACCTTGCCCTGCTGGACTGTAAATAAGCCACTCTGAACTCTGCGGAAGCCTCGGAAGCTCGCGGTGACTCCTCCGAGGGCCCCCCATTCCACAGGTAAACTGGTGCAAAACGTGTATTCCTGTTGTTTTTTGGCCAGTGGGGTGGATCCTCCTCGGCTGGAGCTGTGGGGGCAGTTGGGGAGAGTCCCCGTGGCTGCAGGTGGAGGATGTGACCCCAGTTCCATGGGTTTTGGTTCCCGGGGGTTGTAACACCACGGCAGATGGGAAGCAGCTCCCGTGGTGCTGCCGTTCCGGTGACTCATCCCTCCATCCCAGCAAATGTCAGTCCCGCTGTGGGCAGCCTTTCCAGCAGAGATGCTGCGCTTCACCTTGTCCAAATAAAATGGGCTGGAGTTTATTCCTGGTCCCAGAACAAGGCCTGGGGTGCAGCCGGCACATCCTCCCCTGCCCATGCCATGGGATCTGACCCAGCCCTTCCCCAAATTGGTCCCTGTCCACTCCCTGCCCAGGCAGTGACCACAGGGCTTTTCCAAGGCAGAAAAGCTCTGCCAAGAGGGAATTAGGGGACTGAGGAGACTGCAGACCCTCTTTGCAGCTGCAATTTCCCAACAGTTCTTTCAGCTGTGCCAGGAAGGGTTTGGGGTGGTGGCACAGCCACCCTCGTGCAGCCCTGGGAGGTGACAGCTGTGTGAGGATCCAACCTGGCACTTATCACACCTGGCATTACTCCCTGGAAAACACCCACTGCTTCCTATCTCTTTATCTGTGCCCACCTCTTGCCTCCAGCCTGTGCCTGGGGCTGTGAAGGATTGGGAGCTGCCCAGAGCAGGACTGGGTCGATGAGAATGGAGGGCTCATACCACCCCATGGCAGACAGTGTGAGTGGTGGGTGCTCACACCTCTCCCTGGCTGGTGGGAGGAAGAGGAGGGTGTCAAGGGCTGTGCTGCTCTGTCCCAAGGTGCCATAGGGCAGGAAGCGCCTGGAGCTCTTTCTGCCAGGTGAGGAAGGTGGCCATGGGCAGCTGAGCCACTGGTAGAGCCAGGGATGGAGAGACATTCCCCAGTCCCCATGGGGAACTACACCCCCTCATCCATGATTGATTCCTGTGCCTGGTCAGCGCGGACAGGGTGGAGGAGGACCTGTGAGGCTTTACAAAGAATGCACAGAGATGCACCATGAGGACCATGGTGTGACTCTTGGGGGTGGTCCTGTACAGGGCTAAGGGTTGGACTGGATGATCTTTGTGGGTCCCTTCAAACTCAGCACATTCTGTGAGTCTGTGAGTCCATGACCTCAGCCCTTCCCTGCTGCTCAGGTGACGGAGCTGAGGCCTGTTTGGATCCTAGGGAGCTGCTTCTCTCCCTCCTGGGCAGCCCCAGGTGGCCCAGCAGCCTCTGTCCCCGCAGGGAGCCGGAGCCATGCGTGTGGCTGTCATCGGAGCCGGGGTCATCGGGCTCTCCAGCGCCCTGTGCATCCACGAGCAGTTCCACGGGCTGGTGCCCTCCCTGGAGCTGGAGCTCTACGCCGACCGCTTCACCCCCAACACCACCAGCGATGGTGCGGCCGGGCTGTGGCAGCCCTACCTGAGTGACCTCGGCAACCTACAGGAGACGTGAGGGACAGGAGGAGGAGGAGGAGGCTGGAGTTGTGTCCCCCGAGGTGTGCCCGGGCACAGCTCTGTGGGGGCTGGCAGAGCCACCACTCTCCTGTTCTCATGGCAGGCTCTGGAATAAAGAGACGTTCGATCACCTCCTCGGGCACCTGCACTCCCCAGCAGCCCAGGAAATGGGACTTTTCCTGCTTTCTGGCTACAACCTGTTCACTGAGCCGGTGCCGGTAAGGAGTAAGTTCCAGCAGGGCTGGGAAAGGCTCCAGCTCCTCGCCGGGGGTGGGCAGGGCTGTGCCTTTTCCCAGCCAATGCTCCTGAATCCTTCCAAGTCTGCCTTTTGCCAATGCCTGGGACACGATGTTTTCTGTGCCACCCTGGTGTGAGAAAGGGCCGAGGGAGCGGCAGAGCCTCTCCAGCCCTGGTCAGCAGCTGCCCCCCCCGCCGTGTCCCTCTGGGATGGGCTATGTCCCTTTCCCCCAGCTTCTATCCCATGCCGATGTGGTGATCCAGGTTCACTAATGATATTAGAGCTTTTCCCTACTGTAGGACCCATCTTGGAAGAACATTGTCCTGGGATTCAGGAACTTGACACCAAAAGAACTCGAACTCTTCCCTGGTTACAGGTATTTTTCAGTCTGTTTTCTGGAGACTCAGGCAGGGCAGGTGTGGCTGGACACCTCCCTGGCACGGGGCAGTGGGGACAAGAAACTGCAGGTGCAGAAGTGTCCTCGCTTTCTTAACAGCTGCTTCCCTTCAAATAAGTAGGAAACACCTCAAATGGCCAAAAAAGCAGCAGCCCAGCATGGAAACCGTTCCAGCTCCTTTCTTACCTCATCACACAGTGTCAAAATAAAAATCAGTATAAGGTGCTTTATGCTGTAAATGTGGGGAGGGGCTGGGGCAGAATTCATGCGCTTGTTGTGCAAGGGGGCATTGGGGTCCCAGGGGTAATTGGGTTCCCAGGTCCAAGTGGTGGCTGTTGGGAGCACCAGGGCAGGAGGCTCCTGTGAAGATGCTGCAGGTCCTCACACCTCCTCTCTTCTGGTTTCAGCTACGGCTGGTTCAACACGGCGCTGATGCTGGAGTGCAGGAGTTACCTGCCCTGGCTCACTAACAGGTGAGCGTGGATTCCTGCTCATTGCCCCAGTGAGGTAACAGTCTCTCTACTTTAATAATGAGCCCAGGGGTGTATTTTTGCATGACAAAAATGAAAGTAATGGGATGCTTGGAGCTGCATCCAAGAGCTTTTGGATAGGAGAATTTGGGCTTGATTTCATTCCTGTAATTCTAATGCCGAGTGAGTGCCCTGGCACTGAATGATACACTTGCTTTTAATTTGCCAGTAACAAATGAATTTGTTCTTCCCAGGCTGACACAGAGAGGAGTGAAGTTTTTCCATAAGAAGGTTGAGTCTTTCCAGGAGGTGGGTGGGGATGTGGAGGCAGGGCAGAGGGCACAGCCCTATCTCGGTGTGGGGAAGCATCATCCAGCAGGCACGTCCTGCTCCGGGATGTCCTTGGCATCAGTGATGGGCCAGGGGACAGGGGCAAGGCTGTGCCAAGACTTAGGAAATACCTTCTACCAGGAAGGATAAAGGGGCTTGGGCATCAAGAGGTGGCTGAGAAGGAATGGGTAAAGCATTAGTCCAGCATGGATTGGCAGCTTTCCCTGGAATGGCTTCCCAGCACACATGGGGTGTCAGCAGGAGCCGTGGTGGGGAAGCTGTGTCCTGGATCCAGCCCTTATGGTTTATCCACTACCAGATGCTGGACCAAGCGCTCAGCTCCTTTTGGAGCAGGAATGTTGTGCCCTGAGGGCAGCACCCCGTGTGCTGCTCCCCAGCTGTGTCCATCTCTCCCCAGCTGTTCTCCCAGGGTGTGGATGTGGTGATAAACTGCACTGGGATGCGCTCGGGCGAGCTGCAGCCGGACCCGGAGCTCCAGCCCGGCCGAGGGCAGATCATAAAGGTGAGGCGGGTGTAGGGCTTGGGGCTTCCCAGAAACCCACTTCTTACCATGAGGAAAGCTTGTGCCTTCTGGGGCAAACCACGGGCTTATGGGCTGGACCTGCACTGGGATCAGGTCCTGATTCCCAGCAAACACTGGTCATGTGAAACCCACTTGGATCCTATTCCTGGTTCAGCTGTGGGAAAGCCCTCAATCTCCAGCCTGTTTCTCCATTTGGGGAGTGTGGGGGGAGGTCAAAGGCATAATGCTAATAATAATAATAATAATAAAAAAACATAAAATCCTTGGGGGTAGAGGATGATTATTTGGGCAAACACAGGCTCACGCCAGTAGGAAGCTCCTGCTCTTCCCTACCTCTATTCCCATCCACCTGTCCTACCAGGGAACACAGAGCTTGAGCAGAGGGTCCCACATCCGGCCCCTGGTGTCCCTCCCACTGCCCCCCGAGCCTGGCACCCCACTCTCCATCCCGCCCTGACCCTCTCCCCTGGTCTGCCAGGTCCTGGCCCCCTGGGTGAAGCATTTCATCATCACTCACAACGTGAAGTCTGGGATCTACAGGTCTCCCTACGTCATCCCAGGGTAGGTGACAGCGGCCCAGGAAGGTCTGGCTGGGGCTGGTGACATTCCACTGTCAGTGTTCCCAGAGTCTTGGCATGGACACGGCTCCTGCTGGCACCTGCCAGGGCCTGGGGTCACCCCTGGCCTGCTGGTGCTTTTCCTGGCTGTGTGGGAGGAGAGCAGAAGGACGTGGGCAGCAAAGTGAGAGAGCTCCCAGAACCTCAGAACTTCAATGTCCTGTCCTTTTTCAAGGAGCAAGTCCCACCAAAGCAAAAAGCCAATCCTGGCCAGGTCCTCAAAAGGGCCAAACACTGACAGTGCAGTGGATATTTTGGGGGAGGCCTTTTGTTTTCACATTTGTACCCATCTGTTTTATCAATGATGTTGGAAGGCACTGCTGATCCTTGCTCCCATAAAACCAGGGCAGGAATCCTTTTACTTTAATAAAATCTCCCCTGGAAATCTCAGCCTTCCCCTCACTGGCCCCTGATCTGTGCCTCAGCTCTTGGCGAGGCATCCCATTGGGTTTATCACAGGATCATGGAATGTCCTGAGTGGGAAGGGACCACAAGGATCACCGAATCCAATTCATGACCCTGCCCAGGACACCCCGACAATCCCACCCTGTCCCTCAGAGCGTTGTCCAAATGCTCCTGGAGCTCTGGCAGCCTCGGGGCCGTGCCCATTCCCTGGGGAGCCTGTTCAGTGCCTGACCACTCTCTGGGGGAAGAACCTTGTCCATCCTGAACCTCCCCTGGCACAGCTCCAGATGTTCCCTCTGGTCCTGTCACTGTTTACAGAGAGCAGAGATGGGAGCTGCCCCTCCTGGGGAAGTTATGGATTGGGATAAGTCTCCCCTTAGTCTCTAGGGCTCCCTGCCACCTCCCTGCCAGACTGTGGAGGAATCCCAGGGAAAGCCTTATGTCTGTGTCCCCTTGTTGCTTTTTGGGGCCAGGATCTCATTTCAGCCCTATGTCCAGAGCTCAGGGAGTGGCCAGGCAGAGCCCAGCTTCCAGCACTTTTCCTGCACATCCCACCTGCTTCCCACCAGCAGCTTCCTCAGGAGAGTTGGGATCTATTTGAGGCAGCAGCGTTTGCTGTGCCCAGGGAGCAGCACTGCAGGATAAATAAACACATCTGCTGTTCATCCCAGTTCTGCTTCCTCCTGAGGGCAGGCAGAGACCCCACTCTGGCAATGGGGAGGGGTTTTTTAAGCTGAAACTCCAATGCTGCATCCCTGGCACTTCCTATTGTCCCAGTATTCCAGGATTAGGCAATAAGCCAGGATATAAATGGAGCTTTGCTTGCTCACAGCCCCCAAGCAACGTATTCTGAGCAATTCCCAGTTACAGTCCCAGACAAATTCCTCTCCCTGTGTTTGCTTTAGCTCGAGCTGTCAGAGCAGCACCAGGCTGATCCCTAAGGAAGAGACAGATCCTCTTCCCAGCTGGAGAGCTTGTCCCTGAGAGGATTCCTTCCACATGCCCCAGCCCTTTTTTTTTATGTGCTTCTCAGGGATCATACAAGGTTTTGAAAGCATCCAGCCAGAACAGAACCCCCCACCTCCCCCCAGCCTTAATCTGCCTCTTTGCCTCTTCTAATCCAGGGGAGTTTTGGGCAGCAGCAGCACCAATCTGCTTCTCTGTGTTTCCCTCTGGGGGCATCCCATTCCTTCCAGCTCTTCCCCACGGAGGCAGGAGCAGACCTGCTTGATGAGGACAGAATTATCAGTCTGGTTTGCCCAGACAAGGAAGGGCCTTTTGGGTGCTGATAGGATTTAATGAGTGACTTGCTCCTGAGCTGAGCAGGCACCGCTCTCCACCTGCTCCGTGTGGGAGTTTCTCCAGCAGGAATATGTTGCAGGCTCAGAATGTAGCAGGATCCAACACCACACACGCAGAGTCCCTCCATGAGGTGACCCCACAAGGGACAGCTGGGGACATTCACCCTGTGTGTCCTTTGGGTGCAGGAGCGAGTTCACAGTCTTGGGAGGGATTTACCAGCACGGCAACTGGAGTGAGGAGAACAGTGCCCAGGACCATAAAACCATCTGGGAGAGCTGCTGCCGCCTGCTCCCGGCTCTCCAGGTGAGTGACTTGACCCAACACCCACTGGGATGGGGCACAGGGAGCTGGGGGGCTCAGGGATGTGGGAATGGGCACTGGAGCAAACTATAGAACCTCATTGTTTCCATGAGTCTGTGTTTCCATCCATCACAGACACCCACCACCCAGCTGATGGACAGGCAGGGACGAAGTTTGCAGGAAAAATAATTCGTCCTAGAGCTGGTAAAAAAGTAGAACTAAAGCTCTGGGAGGCCCCAGCCCCTTGGTTATGGTGTCTTCATGGCTTTAGGGCAGGGCTGGCGTGGGGTGAGGCTGGTGTGTGCCCACTCCCAGTGCTGCTGTTGTGCCCTGGATCAGCAGGAAAGGCAGCACAGGGATTTGCCTCACCTGCCAGAGCAGGCTGCTCTGGACAGGCTGGTGATGAGCAGCTGTAATCCGAAATTGTTCTGCCTGGTCACCTCTTGCAGCACCCCAGGAGCTGCTGCAGGACTGGGGACCCCGTGTCCCTGCTCTTCTCACGGATCACCTGGTGCCGTGAGGCTTGGCTGCTGTAATTCCAGGGGTGTTGTAATTCCAAGGAATGCTGTGCAAATGCTGATGTACTTTTGCTTCCAGAAAGCAAAGATCGTCAGTGAGTGGAGCGGCCTGAGACCGTCACGACCCCAGGTTCGCCTGGAGCGGGACAGTGTCCGGCACGGGAATGTCCAGGGAGAGGTACGTGCACAGCCCCAGGGCTGAGTGTAATTAGTCACCATGTTAATTGTGCCCCATGACCTTGGCAACCCCCTACTGTGCCCTCAGCCTGCCCCAACATCCTCAGCCCTCGCTGTGGCTCCACCAAAAGCCAGGGAATCTTTGGTCCCGTTCCAGCCCAGTGTCAGAGAGAAATGTCAGAGACAGAAACATGATACTGATGTGGCTGCCCTGCCCATGAAGTGTCCAAGGCCAGGTTGGACAGGGCTTGGAGCAACCTGGGCTAGTGGAAATTGTCCCAGCCCGTAGCAAGGGGTGCAACTGGATGGACTTTAAGGTCCCTTCCAACCCAAACCATCCCATGATTCTGTGATTCTCCCCCAGGTGATCCACAACTACGGCCACGGCGGGTTTGGGATTACCATCCACTGGGGCTGTGCCATGGCAGCAGCCCGGCTCTTCGGGAGCATCCTCCAGGACAGGGGGAAGGTGGCCAGTTCACCACAGCCCCGCTTGTGAGTGCCTGCTCACCTGGATCACCTCAACAGCAGTAGCTTAGAAATCACACAGAACGATGGGAACAGCACAGGGATACATATGGGTGCTCGACCCTCCACAGCTCCAGCTCTGGGCCACAGTGCCTTGCTGCCCTTTTCCAGACAGCTCAGCTCCCTGCACAACATTCCCAGGGAAGGGCTTTAAAATCTGGACTAATTACCCATGGCAAAGGGCAGTCCTGTCTGGGATCAGCCTGCAAAGGGCAGGCAGGGTTCAGCTGAAATCCCGACAGCCCTGCAGTTCATCTGCACATGGGACAGGATCTGAAACCAAGCCGGTGCCACCTGAGGTCTCCCCTGGTGCTCCAACACCCTGTGTGTAATTAGATTTCCAGGCTCCCCCCAGAAGGCAAAAGCTCCTTAGTAGGAAGAAGCTCTGAGGCTCCCAGGGAAGTAACAACAGCTCTGGGAGCACGTGCCTGGGTTCCACCAGCTTTCCTCCCATTCCTGCCAGGACAAAGCCCGGGGCCACAGCACCTGGTTAGTGTAGCTGGGAACAGACAGCAGCACTTGCCTAAAATGGGCTTTCCAGAGGATGTTTTAGCAACAAAAGCAACTTGTTCCAGCCCTGGACTTGCCAGACTCTATATATAGCAGAGAGCAAAATAGCTCTTCTTGTCCCTAAAACTCCCATGGGCCCCTCCGTTTCCCATTTCTCCCAGTGGTGGGACGTGGCTGGGACACAGCTCAGAGAATGGGGATGGCTTGGGGCAGGTTGTGCTTCCCAGAGGAGCTGGGGCAACTCCCAGGAGGGCAGGATTATTTGGGGTGTTCAGGGATGCTCCTGGGGACCCAACATACTGTTCTGAAGATACAGCCTGGCTGATTTTTCAGTGCCAGGTGTCATTCCTGCTCTGCAAACCATCCCAGGCAGGGCACTGGCTGGTCAGGAAGCATTAGCCTCAAATCCAAAGGCTGTCCTGAGCCCAGCACAGTGCCTGACTCACTGTCCTCCACGGATAAGCCAACTGTTCCTTACTCAACCGTGATGCAGCTCCTCTCTCCCTATGACTCCGTGTGCTAGGAATAGCTCCTCAGCCTGGGCTGTGATGCACCTCGGGAATGGGAGATGCTGCAGATCAGCAGCATTACATGGGAATTCTCATGCCTGTGGAACTCCAAGTCCAAGGAAAGGACTCACTGTTAAAGGCACAGTGAGAGCAGGGTTGAAGTTCCTCTGGGTATGATTTTGGCCCAGTGCTGGTACTCCTCACATCCCTGAGCAATATAAAACATCCAATGGTATCTGGGGTTTGGGCTTCCTGTCTGCAGGACATCATCCCTTCGGCTGTGCTGACAGCTGCTCCAAGGGAGGTGTCCAGAGAAGGGAAGGGTCTGGAAATTGGGAGCCACTGTCAGGCCCAGTCTGTCCAAGGGGTTTTCCACTCTCTGGCAGCTCACTTGAGATGCTGCAGCCTCGGGGTAAAATCGGGGATAGGTCAGGAAAACGAAAACCAGAGCTGGAGAAACTTCACCACCAATTAATGCTGAACCCAGTGGCCTGTGGTCCCACCTCAGGAGAAGCCACTCAGGGGAACTGAATCCCCTTGATTTCACTTATTCCAAATATGAAACATTCAGGACCACGTTCTCATCTGCTGTAAATCCAAACGGTGTGATCTCAGAAAAGCTACACTGGAAGAGGAGGGGAGCAGGAAATCACTCTGTACCTTCTGTGAGCAGCTGATCCCTTTGGTCTCAGAGCTTACAGGAGCCACTGTCCTGTGATCTCACATGGCCTCTCAGGAAACAGGAATGATTTGATCTGTAATTTTATTTACAGGCTAATTTTGTTTGCTCTCTAAAGCAAATTTCATATTTGTGAACAATAAAAGAAATGTTTGAACATCCTGCATGTGATGCTTTTTCTTCCTAATGATGGCACACGTAGGGCCTCCAATGCTAATTCCATAGAAACATTCCAGTAGATCATCATTCCACGTCTCCACACACATTTTTCCTGAACATTTCATGCTGCAGGAGGAAGAGTCATCATTCCATATTCCAAGCAGACAGTGAACCTGAAACATCACTGTGGGAAGGTCTGTGGTGGCTGTCAGTCCCCAGGGCATCAAGAACTCACAGGAATCGTGGAATGGTTTGGGTTGGAAGAGACCTTGAAGATCACCCAGTGCCACCCCTGCCACAGGCAGGGACACCTTCCACTATCCCAGGTTGCTCCAAGCCCTGTCCAACCTGGCCTTGGACACTTCCAGGGATGGGGCAGCCACAGCTTCTCTGGGCAACCTGTGCCAGGGCCTCACCGACATATGATTGAAGTTAACTCTTGAGGTCAGGGGAGGTGAGGGAGTCAGGGAATGATGTCTGGAGAATTCCTGCATGTCCTGACACACATAAAACACCAAACACCATCCCGTCTCTGGCGTCAGCACATTTCAGGAACTCCCAGTTCTCCACAAGGATCTCCTGTGACCCAGAACAAAGCTGGAAACACATCACGTATCAGGAAAGTTTCCCTCTGTGAGCCAACAACAGCTCTGGCATTTGGGATAACTCCTGCCAGAGCTCAAGGAACATTTAGGCAACACTCTCAGGGACAGAGTGGGGTCCTTGGAGTGTCCTGTGCAGGGCCAGGGGTCGGACTGGATGATCCTTGTGGGTCCTTTTGAACTCAGAATGTTCTGTGATTCTGAGAATGAACTTTAGAAATGCCTTAGGATGCCAAAAAGTAGCCAGAGAAGAGCAAACATTCTCCCCAGCATTGCTTCAGGCACACCAACCATTCCATAGCTCCCAACTATTTCCATTCCTGGGAATAAGACTGTCCCTCCCAGCAGCTGCACAAGCTGGGAGAGGGAAGATTGATGCATCTGGGATGAGAACACTCTGATTAGCACATGAAGGATTTGCAGCTCATTAGTCATTTTGACTCAGACTTGAACAACCTCATGTTTTTAAAATTCTTAGACATCAAAATAAGAGTATCAGTTACAGAGGAATAGTCAGGGCTGGGCACTTCATTAGGTTTTAGAAAAATCAGAGGTAAATGAAAGGTTTCTATTAAAAAGCAAATAGAAGGAATTCTGCTTGCCCTGAGGTCCAGACACACGGGGAGCTACTGCTCCCCACACACCCAGGCAAGAGGCCAAACTGCTGGGGTTTAGTGTCCAAACTGAATTAAAATATGAAAATCAACTAAAGATGTAGGATGATTTTAAAAATCATAAAATCTTGGAACGGTTTGGGTTGGAAAGGGCCTTGAAGATCATCCAGTTCCAACCCCCTGCCATGGCAGGGACACCTTCCACTAGTTCAGGTTGCTCCAAGCCCCGTCCAACCTGGCCTTGAACACTTCCAGGGATGGAATATTCACAATATTTAGGTGTGGTGAGGTTACTTACAATGGGAACAGGAAACCTGGACTTTTCTTTATGACTAAATACACAAAACACACAGAAAACGAGTCAGATCTGCAAAGTGCTGAGCCCACACTGTATCTAAAACCTCTGAACACCAAGACAAAAGCACAAGGGAAAGTTATGACCCCTCCTAAACATCCCCCCGAACAGCCAAAACTTCTTTACTGAAAAAACTATTTATTTGTTTAACATAAAATATCTAGTGTGGACTTCAACCATCCAGGACCAGGAACCAAAGAAGTATTTTACAACAAGCTTGATATACAGCAAGTTTTTCAACATTAAAATGTAAATCCAGCTTAGAAACTGTACATTCAGACACAGGAAACATTCAATGCTCTTTCGGCAAGAAGTTTGGAATAACAAATCATTCCATCAAAGCTCACTTGGAGAATTCTTTCCCACGCCAGCTTGGCACGTTCATGTCTTGGGCAGTTGGCAAATCTGAATCCCCAAATTCTGTCTGAATTCCAAATGATCTCACTTAACAGTTTGAGATGAAGCAGTTACAGGAATTCCTTCATCAGTGAAAAATACTCAGTGTGGAAAACAATCTTTGGAAGCTGATTTTCTACATAAATGGTGCTGCCTTATTGACAAAATCAATTTGTGGTTATTTAGAGGTGTTGTGTGTCCACCCAAATGGTCTCAGTTTTACAGTGAACAAGCTCAAATGTCCTTCTGTTCTTCATTATATGCAAATATCTGCAAATCATGAATTTCAGCTCTGTTTCTCCTGCTGAATTCAGAGGATCAGCTGTGGTGGGCTCCTGTCTCCTTCTACTCAGCTCATCCAAAGCCCACAGATATCCATAGGAATTCTCCCAGACTTCAGTGAGCTTTCGATCAAGCTATAGGCATCAACTAAATCAAAGACCCAGCAGGACCAATTGTGGTATTTATATCATTAAACACATTTTTAGTGCAGAATTCGTAAAAGGTGAAAAGCAAAAGTGCCTTTAATTGTTGTTTTTTCACACTGTAAATGTCACAGATTAAAAGTGACCTCTTCAATGGCATCAAAAGTTTGCATTCCCTATAAATCTTCAATAAGAAATAGTTTATCTGTAGGATCCAGGTGTTCATGAACAGATAAATTTCCCCTAAAACTCTCTAAAGTCCATTGCAGTTCTTCAAAACTATTGAATATCAGCCTAAGAACTGAAGTGAAACGTGACCATTAACATGGAAAAGCAGCATTTTAACTAAAGGTAATGAATAACTCCTGGGCTGGGAGGTGGGTTCCTGCAGCCAGGGCTGTCCTGCACTTGGATTCTGTCACCTCTAACCAGATTCAGCTCCAAAGGCCCCCCATTCTGGGGTGCACACCCACTGGGAACAGCTCAGGGCAATCCCACAAGGAGAGGGGCACAGGAGCACCTGGGAGAGTGACCCAACCCCAGCCTGGCAGAAGGGGGTGAACACAAAGGAGTTGTGGGTGTTGCCAGTGCCACGAGAGCCCTTCTGGTTACTGGGATCAACTGGAGCCTGAGCTCACAGGACACAGGGACAGCGGGGACAGGGAGAACCAACCCTGCTGGAACAGACAGCAGGTTCTGTGCCATCACCCACAGCTGATCCAGGGATCCCCTGGGAGCTGAATTCATTTCTGTGTCGCTGGGAAAAGCCAACTTTGCCTGTTTACACCAGCCACTCCTGCAGTCTTTCACTGAGCCACCAGTGGGGCCACTCTGGTGCCTTGGCAAACTGTGCCTGTTCCCAGAGAACACACCCCCACACACAACACCAACAACCTCTTTGGCCTTTTTCCTCAGCCTGAGTTTCCTCAGGTTTTTTAAGGAATTATCCCCTTCTGGTTTCCCTCCAGCCTCTGAACAATGACCCTGACATGTGGTGGAGCATCCCACAGTGCTGGGAGACCCCCAGTGACAGCTGAGCCCAACAGTGTTCACTTTGTAGTGTCCCCAAACATGGGCTCAGTGACCTGTTCCTGCCCCCAGGAACAGGACCTGCTTCCCAGGATACCTAAAATATTCAACTGTGCAAAAGTGTGCTGCACACTTACCTGTGTTTTTGTGAGACACCTGATCAGACAGACTATGAAAACACATCCCAGGACAAGCACAGAGTCCATCTCCCTCACATTTGGTTGTGTTCCATAATCTGGAATCCTGAAAATATACTGGGACCTGGAGGAGGCATGTCTCAGGTCCTCACACATTCCCATAGGCTCTGCAATGGGATTTCCTGCCGAGTGACAGGTTTCTGAGCTTGTCCTCACCTAACTCCATGACATTCCCTGACAAGAGTAGGACCATCACCTCAAGGAGCTGCACCTGAGGGAGGGATGTTCCTCATCCAGGGCTCATTGCAGTTTGGCTCTTCCTGTGACTTTTGTTCCTTTTTTGTCACAATTCCAGCTACATTCCTTTGTCACCAGTCAACGTACAATCAGCAGCTCTGGAAAAGTCCTGCCCAGCTGTCAGGACACCAACTTTTGTTGGGAAACACTTGGAAGCAGCTCCATCCCAACAGCAGCTCTTCCAACTGTGGCTGCACTGTGGGAAGGTGCTCAGATAAATGGAGCAGGGACACACCTGGATCCATGGACAGAACCACAGCAGTGAGCATCTCCCCACACCAAGCAAGACAGAGCTCAAGGTTTCTGGCAATGCCAGAGAACTCAAATTCTGCTCCAAACCATGAGGATTTAAAAGCTGGACTTGAGGATCTTGGGAGGTATTTTCCAACCTTAATGATTCCATGATTTACATTTGTGATATAAGGTTTCAGCTCTGCAGCAAATACCACCCTCAGTGCTCCAACTACCTGCTGGGATGGGAGAAACATTCAGGAATTCATTTCCAAGCAATCCTTCCCTGTTAAATCTCCAGGAACAGAACACACAACCAGGGGAACTGCAAAGGTTGGTTTGCCAGAACCACATTTTGTTGTGTTTTTGATGGCTAAAAGTGCGAGGCAGGCATGTAATTCCTAGTGTAGAGTATGGAACCCACCCTGTGCTGGGCCAGGGACACAATAAATATCAACCTCTTGTTTTTAGGCTCAAGAGTTCAGTATTTAGTTACAGCTGATGCTGGGCTACAGTCACTTGGTGATTTGCTTGGCACGGGACGTTTGAAGCTGAAGAGCTGACCATGCAAGCACGACAGAGAAACACCCTTCCTGCTAAAGTGCAGAGGATGTCCGGATTAAATCCCTCTCCACACAGCTGGAAAGTTTCTATGAGTGTGAGCAAAGAGCAGCAGAGACACAATTTGCTGAGGTTCACCCCCAGATTCCTGCAGTTTGACACGTGATGTTGGCAGTGACGAGGCTCAGCTTTCGATGCTTCAGGCTCAGAGGTTTTGTAAGAAATCTTGCTCCAGTCATTCGTTCTTTCCATGTGCCATCACTCCTGCGATTCCCCTGGGGAGTGAGATCCTCTCCCCACCATCTCCTGGCCCCATTCCTTGTGGCTGGACTCCTGGAGGCCACGGCCCTTCGTCTCGATGGGCAGGAAGCAGGAGGCCAGGGCGGCCAGGAGGCAGCAGCCGCTGTAAACCACCAGGGTCAGGTACACTGAGGATTCCAACATCACCTGCAGGAAACAGGCAGGAAAGGAACACAGGACCTCAGCAGGGAAAGAAATACGGATACTGATGTAGTAGTAGAAGTCTTCATTACAGCATTGGAAAAAAGATTAACAGCTTATAAAAAAGGAAGGAGAGGGACGTTTTATATGGGCAGATGGTGGCAGGAAAAGGGATAATGATTTAAACTCTCAGAGGGCAGGGTTAGATGGGATATTGGGAAGAAATTCTTCCCTGTGAGGGTGGTGGGGCCCAGAGAAGCTGTGGCTGCCCCATGCCTGGGAGTGTTCCAGACCAGGTTGGACAGGGCTTGGATCAACCTGGTCTGGTGGAAGGAAAAGCAGGTTCTCCGTGATCTTCACAGAATTATGGAATTGTTACAAGTTGGAAAAGACCTCCCAGGTCATTGAGTCCAACCTTCCTCCAGCCTCAGTGGAAAAGAGATTTTACCTGTGCAATGAAGGGGGTTATGAGGGCTCCCACTCTTGCCATTCCACTGCATGTTCCCAGGCCCAAAGCACGTGTGGCTGTGGGATAAACCTGAGGAGAAAACATCAGCCCATTAATGCCAGAGGGAAGTTCTCTTCCTTTCACTCCTAAATCAATGGAAATGAATAAGCGCTGACACAGCAGGGTCTGTTAGACAATGACAATGAGATCTACAACTCAAATCTTGGCTGGAGGCCATTGTGAACAGGTCATCAAAATTACTTTCCCCCCCATGTTCTCACTGCCCTTAAATATTCTTATCACAAAAACAACCCCCTTACCTCAGGAGTGTAAACATAAGCAGCCTGAAATCCTCCTGAAATAAAGGCTCTTGCAATGAAGAGCAGCACAGTCAGAACATTCCTGGGAGAAGAAAGAGGAGAGCAGAGTTTGGGACTGTTTGGTACAATCTGCTGGGGGTCACTTGGAGACAAGTGCAATAAAGATGCCAAATTTATCAGAATCATTTCTTTTGGCTTTTTTAATGAACCCTTTGCATTTTTTCTGGACCTTTAATATAACAATGATGCCAAATAATCAGCATTCCCACAATCCCATGAGATTTCTAAGTTTCTAACTGAGAGCTGGGGCCTGTTGAAATAAAAATGACATTCATGAGAAGGAAATGAGAGTCCGTTTTTCCTGTTTAAAAGCCATGAACCCAATTACCACCTGGATATGTGCAATTTTAAAAGGTTTCTTATTACAAGGTTTATGCACTATGAGGTTTTGGACAGTGCCTGAAAAGGTTTAAATTCAGATTTGATTTATAAGTGCCCAATGGTTACATCCTACCCAGACTTAAACTCTTATTTTCCCCTTTGGATTGCTCTGTCCGCAAGATTATAATAAAGGATTTCTTCCCTTCTGCTTCTTCTAGTTTCCTTCCAAACTCTGCTGAGAAAACCCAAACCCAGCCTTAATCCTTTCTCCAGCTGAGCACGACCATCCCATGGCTTTTCAAACCACCACCTGCAGCTCTCCTGCCTCAGTCAAGAGAGAGCATGGATCAAATTGATATTCCAGTTGTTCCGTGCATTGTACCCACCTTCCAACACAGAGGAACAGCAGGAGGCTGCAAAATGAGAAGACAAGGAAGGACAGGGCCATGGTTTTCTTGCGGCCAATCCGGTCGATGATCCAGAGTGTCACCAACACCCCTGTGGAAGAGACCAGGGGAGTGTTGGGAACTGAGCAAACAGAGAGGATGGAGCAGTTTCAGACAGTCTGGGTTGTTCAGATTTGAGATTTTGGTCTCTCTTTCGAATACTTTGCTGTTGTAGGAGTGAACAATCCACTCTGCCATGCCTCAACCACTGATTAATCCAGTGGTTCTTCAGGTGAAAGGCTCGCTAACTTCTGACCATTATTCCCTGCTCATCTTCCCATTGCTGCATTTAAGGGCTCTTTAGAACCTGGTATTTTCTTTCCATTCTCTTATTTAGACGGCATTAGGCCAGTCAGACCAGTCCCACTGCTGGTCCCAGAGCCCCCTCCCATCACCCTGAGCAGGGAAGAACTGGTGCTTCCCATGGCCACTTACCAGGGAATTCTGACAGCGTTGTCCAGAGCAGGTCTGTGTAATCCTCCTCTGTCAGATACTCACAGGTCAGGCTGCACTTTGCTTTAACTTCCTGCCTTCTGCTGGATACTGAGGGGGGAAAAAGGAAAAAAAAAATCAAATATTTCATGTATTTTAAGTAATCTCTTCTCTGTTTACATTCCTGGTGTGTGTTTATCGCTCTGACTGCTGAAGTTCAGGAAGGGCTGCACCGAAAGGACTGGCATTGATTCACTGTACCCACCACCCTTTAAAAATACTTCTGGAAATTCATTTATGGATAGAAATTCAAGTGATTCTGCCCCTTGGATTTAATTATTTTTCCCCCTCTGAATGCCTAATGTGTTGCTTGGATGGAATCCACAGTGTGAGGGGCCATTACAGAGCAATTCCAGGTCATTTTACCTGGAAGGCAGAGCTGACACTGAGCAGTTTATAATGTTTTCTGTGGCAGGTTTCACACCACTCTCACAGTGAAAACTTCCACCTCCTTATCACCTGTACAACCTTAATTATTTTTCTCTCCAGGGCTCAGGACAGTGAACAGAATTAACCTCAGAAATTCACTTTCCACTCACATAAACTGGGATATCACCACTTCCTATGCTCTGAGAACACTGAATAATCCCATGTCCTTGTAAAGCCCAGTGTTTTCAAGGGCTGCATCCTCCCTTGGAGGGATTAGTTAGACCCCTCAAATCCCTGATCACTGCTGTACAACCCCGGGATCTGGGTCTGCTCCCAACACTCCCCCTCCTCTTTCTGTAATTTTCCAACTTTCAGGCAGTTTTCCCTAATTACAAGTGTTCTGAACACAGTCATTCCTCCCCTGGGGAATCAGAATCTTTTCAAGCCTCTTCTTAACGCTGTCAAAGCACCTTTTTTATTCCCCCTCCAAAAATCTGCAACAAAAAGGACAATGATTTCCCCCCATTATCTTTTTTTCTCAGCAGGTTTTCCCATCTGGAGAACTCAGGAGCTCCACAGCAGCAGCTTCTCTCTCTCAGAACTAATTAGCTCTGTCAAATCTGCAAACTTATATTTATTCAACCACTTTTTTTTCCTCAAGAAGAACAGATAACAGGTCTCCCTTGAAGGTTGTCTTGCTGTTTTACATTTTGAGTTCATAATCACTGCAGGATCTCTCTGTCCTGTGCAGGACATGAGGAACAGTCTATAAAAATGTTTAAAATAAACTTAAAACTCAGCCACATTCCTTCCCGAACCAACAGCAGAAGGTGATCTAATAAAAGATATTCCACCAATTTTAACAGGGTATATTTAAGAAGAAAATATGGATTAGTACTCACTGCTGCAAACATCTCCTGCTTGGAAGAACTCTGTAGTTAATAAAACTAACCCATAATATGAAAAGGCATTGGAAAACCTGCAAGGAATCAAATGAGAGAGGAATTCTCAGCTGGTCAAACTGAGATTAAACAACATGAATCAAAACTGAACCCACTGTGGGAGGAGATGCACTAAGTGCTACCTCAAAGCTATTTCCTACCAGCATTCAGCAATTAAAGAGCAATTTAATTGGGAATGAGGGTGACTGGGTGGTTTAATGAATTACAAATCAATACACGTTGGGGTTTTGGGTTTTGTTGGGACTTTTTTGAGGAGGAAGTTGCTGTATTTGAGTAACGCTGTAAAATACCTTCGACAAAAAGCACTTAGAGTTGTGCTGGCACTGAAGCTTTGTGTTCCCTCTTACCATATAAACCAGAGTAACAACGTGGTCCATCTGAAATGGGGGGTGAAAAGGTCCTTCATTTTTCCTCGGTCTTCCTGTTGAAAACAAGCAGAAATCAGATGATCAGGGAACTCAGGGGTCCTGGGCTGCAGGAGTGGCAAGAACCCCAAACTCCCAGAAGGGGTTGGGTTGGAAGGGACCTTGAAGATCACCCAGTCCCACCCCTGCCAAAGACAGTTAAAGTGTCAAAGTCCATCTTGTCTCGTGAATTCAGATCTGGGAATTCCCATCTAAGCTCTTCAGCCTCGGGGTTCCATTTCCTTTAATAACAAGGCCTTGGAGTGAGGTTAAATAACGTTAATGCCCACTTTAAAGGTGCTTTTCACTTTCAAACTGAGAAATTAACTCTTCCTCACTGTGAAAGAGGAAGCATATGATCACCTTGTATTTTTTATTATTAGTTGAAGCATTAAAATCAAACATAACATTGATTATTTGCTAATAAACCACACATGACCTTGGCACAGTTCCACTGTATCCCACATTATTTAGGTGCCCAGACTTACCTGTCTGGAAATGACCAGTTTTCCCAGAGGCATTGGAGCTCCATTTTCTGTTGCTATCCTCTTCAAAGTGGCAAGTGCTTTCTCCTGGTTCCCAGACAACACATCATACCTGGCACTCTCCGGCAGCCACTGAGGGAGCAAAGCAGGTCACACACACAGGGATGTCACAAACAGCAGGAAACATGCCGGGATTTTCCTTGGGGGAAATCCCAGGGACTCCAGCACAAGGAAGGATTATAGAACTAATCTTCTAAGAATTCAGAGAATCATCTCATCAGGCTTTAAAAACGACAACCCCCCACTTTTCCCATAAACTCAGAATTCCAGAAGTCTTTCCCTTCTGTTCCCTTGGGTTTATCCTTGAGAAATATTGGACATGTGTGCAGGTTCTTTACATTACTCCTTCCCTGTAGGAATGGCAAAGCATCCAGGGCAAAAAACACTCCAAAATTCAGATTTTTTAACTCTTTTTAATTTCAAACAAGGTTGTGAGCACCTGTATAAGGAATTCCTGAAAAACTAAGGAATAATAAAAGCTGCTAAACCACCTGACAAGGACATTTACCCCTGAGGAGACTGAGTGATTGGCAAATATATCACCAAAGCTCAGGGGTAACTCATATACATCTTATTTTGGAATCTGACTTGGACTATGCAGATTTTACCCCTGATTTGGGTGAATTTTTAAGCGGAAAGTGATTCTAAAATCTAAAGAGCATCTGGGAAGTATCAACCACTTTTGATAAAATGTAGATTCCCCTGAGCTGGGTTGAAACAAAGTCATTAAATTGGAGAGGGTTCCAGGCCTGATTTCCCAAAATTCCAGCACATCATTGTCCTCCAGCAATTACAGACACACAAACACAGCTCTCCCTGGAATGGTTTTAGCAGCACCCTGTGGAAACAGCATTTTTGCATTATTGAAGATATTTCACAGAAGACACCAACAGAGAGCTTGAAGCTGCCGTGATTTCCTTCAGCTGGGTCACAGAACAGGGTGGAGAAGTGGGAATGGAGGGAATACATATCAATCCTTGGAGGAAATACCTACAAAGCACAGGCCAGCGAAGAGCAGCAGCGGGAGGGCAGAGAGGATGAGGAGCCAGCGCCAGCCCAGCGTGGGCATCACCAGCACTGCCAGGAGCACCTCAAACACAGTCCCAAGGGCCCAGAACACCTGGGGAAGGGAAAAGAAACAGTCACAGGTGAGGATATGAAGGTTCCTAAGGTCTCCTTCTTTGCAGCATTCCAGGATGTGCTGTCCAGGGATGGCTGGAGGGAGAAATGCCAGAGACATTTCAGGTCTGTACCTGTGTGGGAATAGAGCCCAGACACTTTAGGGGATTTGTAGGGGTGAAAATGTTCATTTCCCAGCCTTCCAGTGCCTAGAGGGGGCTTATAGGAAGGCAGGAGATGGACTTTCCACAAGGGCCCGGAGGGAGAGGACAAGGGGGAATGACCCTGAAGGAAGGGAGATTTAGATGGGATATTGGGAAGAAATTCCTCCCTGTGAGACTGGTGAGGCCCTGGCACAGGTCGCCCAGAGAAGCTGTGGCTGCCCCATCCCTGGAAGCAGTGATGCAGCCAAGTAACACTTCTGGCCCTGACCCTCCAACCATCCATCAAAGGGCTGTGAATTTTGCCTTAAAATATTCATAGGGTGAAATTCTGCTCTCTGTGACTTTGACACATTTGGATGAAGACGTGGAGCTGAATTTAGCCCTGGATTTATGGACCAGTCATTTCTCCAAATCCATTACTGAGCTGTAGGTGAATTTCACCATGGAATTACAGACACCCAGTAGAAGTTAATTTGCAAAAGGGCAAATTCAACACAAAGAGTGGAGTGTGACATGGAAGCTTTCTGTGCTTTTGGACCTGAGCTGGTACCAGATAACCCAGCTCCACACTGACATGGACAGGCAAGGTCTGACTGCAGCTCTGAGGGGGATTTCCAGGCAGGAAGATCCCAATGTAACAAACTGCAGGACTTGTCCCTCCAAGGATCAGCACACACTGCTCACCTCTATTAATAAAATGCACTTTGCTCTGGCTTTCATTGGAAGGAACTCAGCATATAAAGTTACCCTGCAAAGAGAGAACAGAGAGAAAATGTCATGTTAGCACAGTGAGAAAAATGCCACATCAGCACAAAGACAGAAGTTCAAACATACCCTTTGGCTTTTAATTAAATTGCCAAACCCAGAGGAGTAACTCAAACCCCTTCCTGTCCCCCAGAGCCAGCCAGGCTGACACTGGGGCAGACTGCCCTTTCTACACCAGAACCAACCCTTCACCATTGCACCAGAGGACACAATTTGCTCGTCTCGTGTGATTTTGTGACCCCATAGTTGTTATCTAAATGATGTTTTCACAGCCCTGCCCTGGGCCAGGCCTTGTATCTGTTATTTCCAGTGTGGTCCATCAGAATCCAACACAAACTCTTGCTGGGGGAAGTTTTTCTTCAGGGCTTTGCAACTGGCTCAGAGAATTTCACATCAGTCTCCTCTGCCAGGGCTCAATTCTCCAAGAGGGGAAGACTTTCAAGGTCTGATCACGTTACTGGTATAAAATAATTTGCATTCGTTTATTGTGGGATTCCAAAAGAAATCACTGAGCTCTGCAGAGGCTTTGTTCCACAACTGTGCCAGAGGGAGATGGCACAGCTTCCCTGGGAGTGTTTCCTGGGGATGAAGGCAGGGACAGCAGCCAGTCAAGGCTCCCTCATCTTCTTCAAACTGTCTGCTCAGGCTTGTCTTTGCTGCTTTGCTCCTGCTTTGTTTGCATTCCATTGACTCAGCCTGTTCCTGCCTCTAAACTCCTCAGGCTTCCTTTGAGGTTTGTGACAAAATTCCTACTAACTTAAGGAACAGTGGATTGATTTGTGAGGAGCTGCCCAGGAAGAAAAGTACAAAGTCATCAAAGTACAAAGTTGCACAACATTATATCAAAGCAGGGACTTAGAGGAGAAGGAAAATCACATCTTGAAACATAGGAGCTGATAAGTGACCCCAATGTAAGGACATGGAATTGTTGGAGCAAGGCCAAGGGAGGCCATGAGCTTGGTAAGAGGACTGGAGCACCTTCCCTATGGAGACAGGCTGGGAGAGCTGGGGCTGTTCAACCTGGAGAAGAGAGGGTTGTCTGGAGACCTCAGAGCACCTCCCAGTGTCTGAAGGGACTACAGGGGAGCTGGAGAGGGACTGTTCATCAGGAACTGCAGTGACAGGACAAGGGGGAATGGGTTCAGACTGAGAGAGGGGAAATTTAGGTGAGATATAGGAAAGAAATTCCTCCCTGTGAGGGTGGTGAGGCCCTGGCACAGGTTTCCCAGAGAAGCTGTGGCTGCCCCATCCCTGCAAATGTCCAGGTTGGACACGTCTTGGAGCAACCTGGGGTAGTGGAAGGTGTCCCTGCCCATGGCAGGGGGTGGGACTGGATGAGCTTTAAGGTCCCTTCCAACCCAAACCCTTCTATTCTATAATGATGTTCAGAACTGTTTTCCTAAGAGAATATTCCACATCCTTGAATACTCCACATCCCTGAACACTCCACAACCTTGCAGCTCTGGACACTGGCTCTGTGAATGAACTTTCATTTTCAGCATTAGACAGCATCTCACAGACAATTAATTCCCAGAGGAGGCCAGAGCTTCAGGTGCAGCTCTGTGTCTACACATGGACAGAGGGATATGTGCCATGGTCAGTTAATGGATTAGTGCTGGAGGTTTTTGTTTTAAAGGCACCTTTCAGAACAATCTCTCTCTTGTAGCCATTAGAGGAGATGCAATTACAAAGATATTCCATTGAGATTCAGCCACTCACCTCTGGAGTTACACAGCCTGCTTCAGGGTATTAGAAAGGACCTGCTTTTCCTACTTTGTGAAGAAGCCAATGAACCATCAATCGAAGTTAGACTCTGACTACTCCCAAATAGCACCTCCACAAGGCAAAATATCAATTATTGATAAAGATGAAAGGCAGAGAGAGAATGGCTGAACTCTACATTCATAATTAAAAGCCTAGAGCAGAGTCAGTTATTCCAGGTGGGAGATTTATGGATCCCTCTCTTCAGTGAATGGAACAACACAGGGACAGAGAAATATCCTGATGCTGCCTTTTTCCTCTGAGCCATCACAGCACCTTCAGTGCTCTAGGTCTGGGCTGAGTGGGTTTGGAATTCCAGCTCAGGTTGAGACATGGAAGTTTAGGCTCTGGCTGAACAATAATCTGTGGTTTTAGACTCAGCAGTCAGGGCTCAGCTTTGCCTCTGAATGCTGGTGTTTAAGTTATGACCTGTCTCGCAACAAGATCAAGGTTTGGGTCAACTGAACAGAAACAACACTTCAATTGGACATAAACATTTTATAAAAAATGAATAGAAAAGAGGAATTTGGACTTGTGAATATTTACTTACGACTGAGGCACTCCTCCAATCCCAAATCCTACCAGGCCCCTCAGCACCAGGATCCAGCTGTACACGGGAGCAAACCCACTGAGGATCCCGTAGTAGAGTGTCCACAACACGCTGATCTTCAGGCCCTGCATTGAACAGGAGTTAAAAAAGAGTTTCTGCTGTAACACAAATTAACCAAGTACAAAACAGAGCTAAAAATTCCCTTTATTTCATGGGAGGTCAGTTCTGGATGTGCTTAGTTCTGCTTTGTGCCTGTGGACTCTGACATTTGTGACCATGGAATTCCAGAATGGATTGGGTTGGAAGGGACCTTAAAGCTCGTCTCGTTTCACCCCCTGCCATGGGCAGGGACACCTGCCACTGTCCCAGGCTGCTCCAAGCCCCATCCAACCTGGCCTTGGACACTTCCAGGGATGGGGCAGCCACAGCTTCTCTGGGGACCCTGTGCTAGGGCCATCATAGGCACTGAAACATCCCCACTGCAGAAATATTGGAATAAATTCCAGTAGGAGCTGCAGACTTACTGTTTTTCTCCCATACTGGTCTGAAATGTTTCCCCAGAGGGTGGAGCTGGACATCATTCCCACAAACACCACCTGTGAAACACCAAGAAAGAATTTTCCCCTTAAACACGAGACAAGTGAAAATTTCTGCCTGACAGCAAAGAGAACAAAGCTTCCAGGGAAACCAGAAAACCTCAGCTCTAACAACACAGTGACAAGTCTAGGGGGTCATGGAATGGTTTGAGTTGGAAGGGACCTTAGAGATCATGCAGGTCTCTCTGGCTTGGAGAGAGGAAGCAACAAGGCACCTCTCCAATTAGCTTTGCCATTAAAATCCCATCCAGTGACAAACCAGTCTGGCACTGGACTGGGCACTCTGGTACAGTTGTTTGCTCTCTCTCATCTCCCACTGTGTCTGTGTCCAACGGAGCTTAAATGTGAGGAGAGAGAAAGATTTTCAAGCAAGACAATCACAATTTACCAATCTTTATTTTCAATTAATCTAATGGCTTGAATTTTAGGATGAGTCTGAGTCAACTCATATGTTTTCCTGGAAATCATATGAAACTTTGAGCCTGACACTTCGAGCCTGAAACTTCCTCAGTTCTCACGGAGTTTCATGGCTTTTAGAAAAAACCTCTCTAACCTTCCAAGCCAAAGGCAATCTGCAAAGGCCATGCAGAGATTTAACCTGGGGATACAAAGCATAATGTCAGGATAACACTGAGAGGAAAAGCCTCAGGGAACACAAGAGCTGTGAGTTGTTTTCCTACCGAGGTGAGCAGAGCCACCTGCCAGCTGGGCAATCGCCACTCACAGTGGAGCTGGGGAGCCAGGATGCTTAAAATCATCATTTCCATGGCATCTGCCATCTGCAGGGGGAAAAGAGGGCAAAATAAATCACCGCCTGACAGTTAGAAGGACGTAGGAGTCAATAAATACACCTGGTTGGAATTTCTGTGCCATTCCCACTCCGTGGGAGCAAACACCGCAACAGGTTCCCTTTTAAACTCATTCCTGGTTGTTGTGTTCAGTAACTCTGGCACAGAGGATTCAAAGAGCCAAATCCAAAGTTATTGGGAGTGATTCCAAGGAGTCACCCAGGCTCAGTCACTTCCACAGTGCAGATTCCAAGCTTCTTCACACACAGGTGCAAGAACTGAGAGAACTGTTTATTACCTTATAACTTATTCCCTCTCTCCCTTTTACCTGGATTTGTATCAAATATGTTGGTAGATCATCTGTAGGCCAAATTCCATAGCTGATTTAGGATCTAAACCGTGGCACATTTCAACCTTATACATGGATCTGAAACAGCATTTGAAGTGGAGAATCAAACTGATTTTTCAAACCCTGATTTATAAGAATTTCAGAGACAAAGAAATCCATCAGTTGTTCATCACCCCCAAATAACAAGTTTGACTCCTTAGAATTCCTTATTTTAGAATTTCAAGTAAAATTCCTTCTTTGCTGTATGTTTATCTGTTTGGAAACTCTCTGTCTCTGTGACTTGAAATCCCCCGAGGTTCCCTGCTGACCATACAATTGGTGCTGATCCCAATTACTTGCCCAGGCTAATCCAGTGATGACAGAGAGCTTCCACTGGAACTTCCCAAATCCAATGGCTTCCACAGCATCTTCCACCATGAAAGTATCTGGAAAGAAAACAATTCCAGTGCAGGAGTGGACTCTTCCCTGAGTCAGAGCCATCCCTTGGGAGAGCATTTGCTGTAAGTACAACTCCTAATTAACCAGGTAACCTGTTGAGATCTCAAATATATAACTCAGCTGCTTAGTTTTAACACAGCTCCTACTCAGGAAAATGCCTGTATTCTTCAGGAATGGTGCTAAAATCAAAATAATTTTAATTATTCCTAGAATATTTCAATCCCACAGAGGTAAATCCATGTGACACCAACAAAACCAGCACGTGTTCAGCCTCTCACTCCTGGGAGTGACTGCTCCAGCCACTGAACTGCAGCTTCCTCTGTGGAGAAATAAGGGCTGCGCAACAGCCCCCAGCAATGCTGGGAGCTGCAGGGAATGTTTTATTGCAGGGAGACTCAACCTGGAATCATTTAAATCAAGAATTTGTCCAAGACACACACATCTTACAGCCTATTTCTATTCAGAATGCTGAGGGTTGTTTCCCACACATTGCCAATGACCTCATTACTTTGTTCCAGCTGAAGATGCTGAGATATCTCAAATTCCCCTGCTCAAGTGCAAAAAAATGAACTGAACAAGAAAAGCACATTTTGATATTTGAGCTGTTCAAGTCTCACAGTTGTAACACTTCCAGCAGTTTGGAAAGGATATTCCCCACAGAAAAAGCTTTGTTTGGCTCAGAGCTGCCCATCCGCACTCAGCAGAGCCCAAACCCACAAACCAAGAGGAAATCGAACAAAATCCAGTGGATAAAACAGAGCAGAGATGTTCATAAATAAGATTAATAACATCCTACCAAATTGTCACCTGCCTTGTGTAAGACAAAGCCAATATTTCTCATCTCTCCCAAACCAGTGCTGCCTCCAGGCAGGGAGCAGAGGCTGGGATGCCCATTCCTCCTGTCCCTCTTGTCCTCTAGGAAAGGAGGAGATGGGGACACTGCAGATTCGACTCAGCCTTGAAGGAGAGCCAGGTGTACCTGCTCCAGCAAACCTGGCAGTGTTTTGGGAGCAGGATCAGTTTTAAGGCAACTAAGAAATAGTGGTGACAGCTGGATCCACAACTCCTAAAAGGGTCTGTTACTGGGGATGCAGAACCAAACACACGGAGCATCCACAGAGAATGGGGTGATTGAACCAAGATTTCCAGATGTAACATGTTTTGCATATGTCATTATTTCCTGCTTTTCTCTGGGGATCTTTCACTTCTCCAAACCCAGCGTATCCAACTTGGTTAGATGAAGAGGCCACACCTTTCTCCTGGCAGGAAAACCAGGGACCTACTCACCGTCCGTGGGGTTGGCAAATTCCTTTGGCACTGCAGCTCCATCCTCGAGCTCCACAGGCTCTAACTCTGTCCTGACCCCCTCAATCTGCACCTCGTGCTCTCCTGAAATTCCATCCTCATCCGACCTGGAGCTCTCCCCGGTGCGGCGGAACTTCACCACCCTGAAACCAGGAATAGGGATTAACACTCCCATGAGCTATTCCAGGAGCTGGGCTTGGTGAGTCTGGGATCCTACAGATCATTTAGTCATCCGCCTGCCATATGCAGGGACACTTTCCACTAGACCAGAGCTCCATCCAACCTGGCCTTGAACATTCCAGGGGTGGAACAGCCACAGCCTGTGCAGGTCCCTCTGGATCCATCCCTTCCCTCCACGATGTGACCCCATCACAGAGCTCAGTGCCACCTTGCTGAGGCTTCCCCTGATCCAGCTGGAGTTACTGCGTCTTCCCAACTGTAATTTTGGAGGTGATGGATCCCCACAAAGGCAGAGACTGCTCTGAGAATCACAAATCTGAGCAGAGAGCAACCTGCCCTATCCCTCAGTGCAGCAAATCAAAATATACATTTATCACTCAGGAATATATGAAACAAATGGACACAGATGAAGAAAAAAAATCCCCAGGGATATTTTCTGTTCCAGACTTGCAAAATCCTCCACCGCTGGGACATCTCAGGGAGCTGCTGCATTTATTGGCAAGATCTCCCAGTACAAAACACCTGATTACACCTGCACTGGGAGGCACTTCAGAGCATATTCCTGAGTTCTGTTTTAAAAAAATGGGAAAACCAGTCCAATAAAATAATGTCTGATTCCTGTTCCTCACAAGCTGAAGGCATCCTAACTAAGGATCTGGAAATAACTGGAGTTCGTGGCCATCTCCCAACTTATCAGGAGTGTTATGGGACAGTTTGCTCTGTCATTGACACGAGCTCATGAATATTTAACACAAACTTTAAACATTCATTCCCTGCCTTGCAAGAGCCAAGGATTTATAAATAGGAATATGTTGCAAAGCACCTGAGAACGGAGCATTGGGAGAAATGGGGTTGGTTTCAAAGAAAACACTTGGCATTGAGGGAAAAGGGAAGGAAACCCCGGGGTTAGAGGCACAACGGTTTTATCACTTTGTTTTTTTGTTTGCTTGTTTTTTTGGTGCCCAGATCCAGCGACCACATCCCAAAGGCAAAGAGTTCCTGGCAAATATCAGCCTTTTCCTTGTGCAGCAGCGTTTGCCTCTCCAGAACCCCCTGGAATGTCGCTGGTCCTCCCCAAAAGCCCCTTTGCAGGGCAGGTTCTGCTCCGCAGTCGCTCCCGGCAGGAGGAGGAGGATGGGGAGGAAGAGCCTCCCCGACACAGCGTTATTTACAGATGAACCCCCTGCAAAGGCGATTCCCACCTTCCCTCTCCCAAAATCCCTTGGCACTCGCACGGTTTTATCCCACCCCTCCTGATTTTTACCCCCATGCGAAGGAGAAAGCCCCCCAAACCGAGGAAATTTATGTAACGAACGGTTCCTGCATCCCTGGGGATGCTGAGCCCGGGCAGCACAGCGGGAAAATGGCCTGTTTCCCGCGGCCTAAGCGCTTTCCCGGCAGAATTCCCGCAAACCCGGCGGGATTCCCGCTGTCCCCACGGGCGGAGGGGCAGGACCCCCCCGGCTACTCACGGGAGCTGCCGGAGCTGGAACAAATCCTCCTCCATGGCCGGGCGGGGCGGCTGCGCTCATCGCTCCCGCATGGCGGGGTCGGGATCGGGATGAGCGGGATCGGGATGAGCGGCGGGAGCGGGATGCGGGAACGGCAGGAGCGCCGGGAGAGGCGGGATGGGGCTGGACAGCTCCGACGGGAGCGGCCGGGCCGCGCAGCCGCTCGCTCGCTGGGCTCGGCTCAGCCGGGCTCAGCCGGGCTCATTTCGGCTCAGCCGAGCACAGCTGGGCTCGGTTTGGCTCGGCTCGGCTCAGCCGGACTCGGCTGGGCTCATTTCGGCTCGGCTCAACCAGGCACAGCTGGGCTCGGCTTGGCTCGCCTGCGTTGGACTCAGCTCGGCACAGCACGGCTCGGCTCGGTTTAGGTGGGCAGGGCTTGGCTCAGCTGGGGTTATTTCGGCTCAGCTCAGCATGGCCCGGCTCGATTTGGCACGGCTGAGCTCAGCTCGGCATGGTT
>VZRE01014863.1:278594-292204 GCA_013396775.1 Cephalopterus ornatus
CGCTGCTGTCTGTCCTGCAGACAGAAGGCAGGGCAGCTGTTGGCATTTCCCACTGCCAGAGGGCAGGGTTAGATGGGATATTGGGAAGGAATCCTTCCCTGGGAGGGTGGTGGGGCCCTGGCACAGGCAGCCCAGGAAAGCTGTGGCTGCCCCATCCCTGGAAGTGTCCGAGGCCAGGTTGGAGCAACCTGGGCTAGTGGGAGGTGTCCCTGCCTGTGGCAGGAGGTGGGACACGGTGATCTTTAGGCTCTTTTCCAACCCAAACCAATCTGGGATTCTGTGAAATAACAAGTAAGACCGAAGTAATTTAATTTCCAGGCAATTGTGACACCTACCGCAGCATTCCTACTGACAAATGGTATGTTTTTCCCCAGACTTCATGGTGTAAACTCTCTATCCGTAGGGCTTGTCCCAGGCCTCCTGAACCTTGGAAACACGTGTTTTATGAATTCCCTGCTCCAGGGCTTGTCCTCCTGCCCCTCCTTCATCAGGTGGCTGGAGGAGTTCACAGCCCAGTACAGGACAGAGCAGAGCAAGGCCCAGGAGCACCAGCACCTTTCAGTCACTTTGCTGCAGCTCCTCAGAGGTATTGGAATGTTTTCCTCTTGTGGTAAACTAAGAATAAAATATTTACCATAAACGTTATCATTTTTAGCCTTTTTTCCCCCAAAGAAAGAAGTTTCTGTGGTTTTATTCTCTGTTTAATTTCCCTCTGTAATTTTGAACCCCTGGGCCAAGCTCAACCACCTTTCACAGAGGGGCAGAATTCTATAAAAAAAGAAAAAGTGATCATTAGCAAAGAATTTAAGCATTTTTAATTAAGCATTTAAGCATTTTAATTAACGTTAAGCATTTTTTTCCCAAGATTTAAATTTTCAAAAAAATCTGGATTATTAAATGGGATACTTTGGATGATTTTGGATAAGAATATTAAGGCCTCTGAGCTCAAGGTGAGTTTCAGATTTGCCTTGTGCCATATTTATCTCAGGCACTTCTTCAAAGTGACCCATTGGCTCTCCCTGGCTTTTCTCACAGTGGTTTGGTTTAAATGAAATCCCTTGGAAGTTCTGTCTTGGGATGTTCCTACTAAAATGGTGCCAGTTAACATGTGCATTGAGCTGGTGTGGGGATGGGGGGGCTTTACCTTAGGGTTTGTGAGCAGTGAAATAGTGATTTTCCCCCATTTCTGGCCCGCCTGACATCTGTCCATGCCCTGTCCTCAGCTCTGTCCTGCCAGGAGGTGACAGAGGAGGATGTCCTGGATGCCAGCTGCCTGCTGGAGGTGCTCAGGATGAACAGGTGGCAGATCTCCTCCTTTGAAGAGCAGGTGAGTCAGGGAACATTCCTGGTGTTACCTTTGGCCAGGGATAGCAGCTCTGGGATCAACTGCCCTGAGTGTCAGAGCTGAGTCCTGCTTTAAAAAGGGATGGGAAACAACCATGGGATTGAGGGATGGGGTTTTCAGTTAGCTGGGATATTCCTTGTGGAAAGCCTGCCTGCTTCCAGACCTCAGGATTACCTTTGGACTTGGAGCAGCAGAGCCAGGAACATTAAAGCAGATTAATATTCAACCAGCAGAGATCCAGCCCTGCCTTCCCTATGACCCATGGATCTGTGCTTTGCTTCCAGGGGTGGACTCCACTCGCATTTCCCAATTTTCTTACTTATACCATCCAAGATTTCTAATCTTTCCAGGATTTCTACTCCTTGTCAGTGTTTCCAGCCCTGGGTGCAGTTGGTCAATGAACTCCCATCACCATCTCACTCATAAAATACATTCTGCATTTCCAAGGATAGATTCCAATTGAGCTTTTACTGAATTCAAGGAAAACAGGAATTTGGGCTTAAATCCTTTTATTTTTTCCTCCAAGTATTTTAGTTTTCTTGTGAGTTTATATGGCCCAGAATATCTTTAATACTCTGTGCTGTTACAGAGCTTTTTGGCACAACAGCAGGTGCACAATGAGTGTAACAAATATATTTAATATAATATATTCATTTTTATTTTTATTTATATACTATTATCCATTGGTATTATATCTCTATTATATATCATTATTTATGTAGTAATATTTATATATTTATATAAATATATAGTGATAATAAATACATAAGGTGGGCTCTGAGCTGCGATTCTTCCCTAATTTCCCGGGGTATTTCAGCCCTCCTGGGGTGTGTTCTGATGTGTTTTGGCTCTCACTGTATTCCCAGGATGCCCACGAGCTGTTCCATGTCCTGACCTCTTCCCTGGAGGACGAACGGGACCGGCAGCCCCGCGTGACCCACCTGTTTGATGTGCACTCCCTGGAGGTGACTCCTTTCATTCCATCAGCAGGAGGAGTTCTGGAATCTGCCCAGATTCCCAACTGTGCCAAGTGTCTGTTTAGAAGATCAGGATGTTTTTATAATGTTCACAAAGCTGCTCTTTGATAGAAATTAATCCATATGTCAGGCAATTTGAAGAATGAAAGTGTCTTTGAATTTACACTGATCCCACTTTTCCTGAGGGTTTTGCATCCCTAAATCCACTGAATGTAGGGATTTAAATACTAGCACAGAGCAGGAGTCCATCTCAGCAGTTACTCTTATAATGAAAAAGGTTTGAAAACTGCGAAATGGACATTTATGGAGGTAAAATTTATTCTCCAGTTCAGTGATAAATTTGATGGAAAGTTTCTGTCTCTTTTTGCCTAAAATATATACAAAAGGTATATAAAATCTCATATTTCAGTGCTCTGTGGCAGAGAATTCTGCAGATTAATTACTTTATTAACAGCATAAATTATAAATTAGTTTTGTGCCAGGTTTTTTTGTTCTTCAAGTATAAAGAGCCACTAAAACTCCTACAGTTGTTCTAATGCCAGAAAAGCCAATTAGGGATGAAATAGGAACATATTTAATTGTTTCTAAGGTTAATGAAATCTTTTTATTTTCCTCTCTAGCAACCAGAAACAACCCAAAAGCAAATAAGCTGCAGAACAAGAGGTAGGATTTTATCCATTCTGGAATATGAATGTTCATAGGGGAGTTGCTTTGTTTATTAAGGGAATAATATTAATTCTTTGTTCTTTGTCTGTATTGGGCTGAAACCCTTATTAATTATTAGCAGTGGGACAGAACATGCTTTGGGGTGGTTAATTTTGTTACTGTGGAGCAAAAATTGTGGGGAATTAGAGTGATGAACACGGATGTATGGAAAATAAAAGGGTAATTGCAGCTTTGTGTTGCAGGATCTCTTCCCCCTGTGTCAAACCACTGGAAATCTCAGCATCCTTTCCATGGGAGGCTGACCAGCAACATGGTTTGCAAACACTGTGAGCACCAGGTACAAAACCAGCTGGTTTTATAGTTATTTATTTATTTATTCATTCAATTATCTATTTGTCTAAAATAATTGAAGGAATAAATATATATAAATATATATATATACACATATATAAAATGTGTATGTGTGAAAATACATAATATTTTGTATTTATATATGTTTTTATATATTTTTTTTAATATATGTATGAAAAGGGACTTAATTTTTCAGCTGTTTATTGTGGTGTTGGTGAGGAATTAGAATTTATCACTAAATATACTGAAGGAAATGAAGTGGGATCCACTTTGTGGGGAATAAAAGCTGTTTCATCGAATAGAATAATAGCTGTGTTCTTAAATAATTTAATTATTAATTAATTAATTAATAATATTACCTGACAATCCACCCCCATGGGTAGTGGTTTATGGCTTGCTGTTCATTCAACAACTATTAAGATTGCAAAGGAGAATTAATTTGCAGTCTGGTTATCTGGAATGAGGAGATGGATATAACCTATATAAAGAAAAGAAACACAAAAAACAAATCTCATTTACAGCTCAAACTGTAGGAGTTCATTTGTCCTTTTCCTTCTCTAAACCTTGCAAACAAATTTAAAGGAGCGGGAGGAGACCCAGTAGTACCTTAGGCCTGGTGTTCCTGGTGCTGTGCTTGGGAAGTGGCGGGGTTGGATCCCATTGCACCAGGGAGCTGTGGACAGCACAGGGCAGATGTTCATCCTGTGAGAGTCTGGTTGGGTTTTTTTTTTTGGCCTGACCCGAGTTCTGGCTCCCTGGATACGTGGAATGTTCTCTTGCAGAGCCCTGTGAGGTTCGACACCTTCGACAGCCTGTCCCTGAGCATTCCAGCGGCTGTGTGGGTACGTATCCCCCTGCTCCGGGACCCAGCCTGTCCCCTTGGAATCGTGCCTTTCCCTTCTCTAGTGCCTTTCTCAGGTGCTGCCGCCTCGGAGTAAATTCAGAGCTACTTTCAGGAGTTTCTTTTCCTGCCCTTTTATAATCCTGAGGTGCTACTGCAGGACCTTCTCACTGATGTGTTGGTGCAAATCACCGATGAGTACAACAAACACAGGGACACCGGGAGGCTTTTCTGTTTCTCCTGGTGAAGGATTTGTCCTTCCTTGGGTTTGATCACATCCCAAAGGCTGCCTCCCACTGTGGGAAGGTGCCCTGCAGTTCACACCTTACCCCCTCCAGTGATTTCAACTGGGAATTGTTTCTGTTTCTTTTTGGCTCAGATAAACTTCGAATGCCAAAACAGATTTTGGGGGGCAAAATGTGCAGGATATTTTTGGATTTTAACACTTTATTATTTCATTTCTGGTAGTGGTTTGTCTTCCCAGACAGGGAATAACTACTTGTAGTCATGGAAGTTCTGATTCCTGCCTGCAGAGTGCACTCCTGGACAGCCAGGATTGGGATTTGGACACATCTTGTGCTATTTGGGTTTTGATTTATACCATCATTGAAGATGATGCCCCTCACCCCTGGCAGTGGGGTGGGACAGGAAGGAAGCCTAAATGTAATTAAAATCTGTATTTCTCCTGTGTAGAGGCTCAGAGAGCACAAAGTGACCCCTGAAATGCTGGAACAAGAGAAAAATAGGACAAGAATCTGTGGTTTAAAATCCCACTGAAGGAGTCACACAGGGAGTCACAGCTGTTCTTACCCACAGCCTGCAGTGATTTCCATGTTTAATCCAGGCTGAGGAAGGATCCCCACAGTTACATTACCAGTCTTCTACACCCAAAGCTATTTAGGCAGTTTTTTTAAAGAAATAGCTGTGCAATTCTGTAGTTTCTCTGGAAGAAATGATTAAAAATCCTTTCCCAAAATTCAGCGTCTGAAATTCATGCAAGTAACTTTGGGTTTTCTTGGCACTCAGGGCCGTCCGATGACACTGGATCACTGCCTCCATCACTTCATCTCCTCCGAGTCTGTGAAGGATGTTGTGTGTGACAACTGCACTAAAGTAGGTCGTTGGAATTTCTACAGCCTTTGAGCTCAGTTTTAACCCTGCTGACACAATTCTGCCTTCAGTTTTCAACTCCTTTTCCTTCATGAACTTGAGGAAAGTCTCTGACCTGCCTGGGATTTCAAGTAATTAACATGGAGTTCTTATCTCACAGAATATTTTGAGGCTTTATTTATTACTACTATTACAAAACTTAAAAATACTGTATTCTGTAGTTGGCAGGTATTATTTAGATAGTATTTGGGATATTTATTTGTTCTGGTATTGTTTGAACACAAACAGAAACATCAACTGGAAGTGGGGTTTGTTCTGGAAATGTTTCTGCTTGACTTAGGTTTGAAATTCTGATCCTTTAGGATAGGCCAGGAATTCTGAAGAAATTCCTCGGTGTAATTAATGCACTGAGCCCAGTTCTAGACAGTTTGCAGACCTGAACTGTGATGTGGAATTGGACACAACAGTAACCAAATGGATTATTTTATTTCCCCTCTGATTTCAGATCCAGGCAGAAGGAATTCTGAATGGACAGAGCATAGAAAACCAGAGAACAACATTTGTAAAGCAGTTAAAGTTAGGAAAGGTAAGGCAAACTAACCCTCCAAACCTCCTTCTAAATCCTGTTATACAGTAACTTCTTTCTTTCATGTGTTGCTTCATGTCCATTTCTTGCTATTAGACCATTGTAATGTTTTACTTTAAAAAGTAAACTCGTTTGGCAAATATTTGTGGGCTTTGAGGCCTCAGTTCAGCCAAACGTCGAACTCTAAAGCTAAAGAATGTGAATATTCTACTTTTATGCAGTAAAACATGTGAGTTAAATGTGAGTTTGGCTGGGTCATGCCTTGCATTAATTCTTGATTTCATGTGTTCATAACTACTTGACCTTTTTCCCCTGTGCAGTCCATTAATTATTGAGGATTAGCACATCCCAGGAATCTCTCAAGGGTCTGAGCTATTGCCATGCCTTGGGGATGCTGTTGCCACTGAGCCTGCACAGAGACAAGGGAACAGCTCAGGGAATGCATTTCCTTGTCCCCTGGACTTCCCACCTGTTTGTTTGCATTTAAAATGTGTTCTGATCCTCCTTTCCTGTGGGATGTTCCCGAAGCTGCCCCAGTGTTTGTGTATCCACCTGCAAAGGCTGAGCTGGTCCAACCAAGGCACTCCCCTGAAGCGACACGAACACGTCCAGTTCAACGAGTTCCTGGTCATGGACATCTACAAATACCGAGTTCCTGTGCAAAAATCCAGCCACAAAACCCCAGAGGAGACCCCTGGAACAAAGGATGGGACAGCAGTGAAACCTCCAGGTACTTTGCAAATAAAATATATCAGGTATTTCTACATTTCTGAAGTGCAGAATGAAACAAGAGCAGCATCTTCACAAGGATCTGTGCAAAGAGGGCAGGGAAAAATCCCTTTCCTAGCTACTTTTCTAAATCTACAGGTCAGTTTTGATCATTTATTTGATCCCACTAAATTTTTTTTTAAAAAACCCTTATAAAACATAGCATAGAACTCACATGTTTTATATTCAGAGGATGAAGGAATGTTGAATTTGGAATGTGCCAGGAGTTTTCTTGTTAGTGGTCTGTTCTAAGGCTCCAGGACAAGCAGAGAATGAATGCTGGGAATGGTGAATTCTTGAAAAACAGTTGGAAAACCCATCTGGAGTAGGGCTGCCCTTTAGGCACCTCAGTAATCTGTTTAGTTGCGATTTTGTAAACGTGGTAATTTTTATATTTGTCACGTAAAAACAATCACTGCTGTGCTTTGATATTGCAGTCCTCTGGATCTGGAAGGGAGTGTGATGTGTAAGGAATTAAAATAAGTAAAATACAGTATCATAAATGCTGTTATTAGCAATAGAACAGTAGCACTTAAGTTAAATCCCTGAATTTCTCCTTCCTCTGGCAGAAGCAGAACAAACCCCTGGTACCAAACCACTCTTCATGAATGGTGCCTCCTCCTCCTCCTCCTCGTTTTTAATGTCCCCGGGAACTTTTCCACTTGCTGCATTCCCTGAGTGCAGGTAAGTTAGAGATTTGTACCCTGTCTGTCCTTCAAATTGCCTTCCTTTAGTCTGTCCTTGTCACGAGGCTGTACAGGCACAGAATTTAACATCAGTCCCAGCTCCTGTGCTTGTCTCTTGGCTGATTTTTAGTGGTTCTTTTCTGTCTAAAAAAAGGGAGAAGAGCATTTTGTAAGTAGAACTGAAAATCCCCTTTCTCTGGTTCATGGTGCAGTAAAATCATCCTTCTGAATAGCCATGATCTCATTCTTGCTGTTTTTCTCTACCCCTTCATTTTTCCCTCTTACTCTGATTTTTAAAGTGATGGCGAGAAATGCATAGATCTCTGAGAGGTTCCCTTCAAACATTGTATTTAACAAGCTTGAGATCTCTTACAGATTTCTTTCAAACATTATATTTAAAAAGCTTGAAATCTCTTATAAATTTCTCTCAAACATTTAACAAGCTTGAGATCCTTTATAGATTTCTTTCAAACACTGTATTTAACAAGCTAGAGATCTTTTCTAGATTTCCTTCAAACATTTAAGAAGCTTGAGATCTCTTAGATACTTCCTTCAAACATTTAACAAGCTTGAGATCTCTTAGAGATTTCTTTCAAAGATCACGTTTAACAAGCTTGAGATCTCTCATACTTTTCTTTCAATCATTTAACAACTTTGAGATCTCTCACACATTTGTTTCAAACGCTGAATTTAACGAGCTTGATTTCAGCTGCACCTGCCATGATTCTACTTGGTAAATCAGCCTTGAGGCTCCTCCTGATAATCCTTTTTCACAGAATCCCAGAACCGTTTGGGTGGGAAGGGACCTTGAAGCTCATTTAGTCCCACCCCTTGCCTTGCGCAGGGACACCTCCCACCAGCCCAGCTTTCTCCAAACCCTGCCCTTGAACATTTCCAGGGGTGGGGCAGCCACAAATTGTGCTGGAATTCCACCTGCGGAGCCACATCTTTGTTCCCAAAGCGCTTAGGGGGGTGCCGTGCTGTGTGTTTCCCCCGTGCTGACGCTGTGCTCCCGCAGCGCCCCGCTGTACCTGTACCGGCTGATGGCGGTGGTGGTGCACCACGGGGACATGCACTCGGGCCACTTCGTGACCTACCGGCGCTCTCCGAGCCCGCGGGGGGCCCTGGCGGTGCCCGGGCAGTGGCTCTGGGTGTCGGATGACTCCGTGCGCAGGGCCAGCCTGCAGGAGGTGCTGGCGGCCAGCGCCTACCTGCTGTTCTACGAGCGCGTCCACGGCCGCGCCCCGCAGCGCGGCCCCGAGGAGTGACCGCGGCACGGCGGCTGCCCACCGGCGGGACTGCAACTCGCTCAAACTCCTCCCAAGCTCCACGTGGCGCGTTGTCCTGCAAGACCCCCCCCATCCGAGGTTCCCCTTCCCTTCGGGAGTTGCGTTTTGTACCAAAAGTCGCCGCCCGAAGCTGCGCGGGCCCAAAGTGTGTGTTAAGAGAAGCGTTTGTTGTGTCGGTGATTCTTGTCATCTCAGGCTTCCCAAGGCTGTGTCCCGTGTCCTGACGTGGCAGTTTTCCAAGGGAGATGCTCAGTCCTCCACGTGTCACTGCAGGTGTTTCGGAAGGGGGAGCCCTGGGAGGGGTTGGTGGGAAGCTGCTGTTGGCAAAGGCAATGATTTAAGAAACCAAGTGCCTTGAGCTTCCTTGAACAGCTGCTGAGCCACTGTCTGAGCCCACTGCATGTCCACTGTGCCCTGGGAATGCCCCACCACCATGGGATGAACTAGTGGAATCAGATTTCCTCTGATATCCCAGCTAATCAATCTATCAAGTCAGGCATCTCCACAAACAGTCACAATCCAAAAATTTCCCTGTTCACTTAATTTTCCTCACTACTTTAGTTATTTATACATCACAGAAGTCCTTCTGCTGATTGAAAGTGCAGTTTCCTTTTCCCAGGAGGTAATATTCTCTATTAAGAGCTGAAACCTTAATTTATTGCTCCCTCCCTTTAGAATATAGCTGGAATCAGCACACAGATGTGGTTGCTAGTGATCAGTATTGTCATTTCCTTCAGCACTGTTGAATACAATTGCTTGTAGCATCAACTACAGTTTTAATGCTGTGATTTTCAAGCTGCTGTAAGTGTTCTAGACTTGCCCTTCCCATTTTAGTGCTGGAAACTGCCATTTCCCACCACTGGACTGGGCTTGGACTGCCTGGGAGCGAGAGCTGAGCTGAGTCCTTGTCCTTGTTAAGTGGAATATCAACAATAGGATCAGCACTGGTAGGCACTTACTGGTCTTGTGAAGCCAGTCTGGGAACACTGGTGTCACTGCACCAGCTCCAGGCTGGCCTGTAAATAGAAATAAGGTGAATTCTGTTGCTCTAGACTGATGTGCAAAAAAAGAAAAAAGAAAAATCCCAAACAAAGCAAGGAAGGAGAAGCAGCAAAAATTCTCCTGCTTTTCAATCACCAGGAATAAAGTATGTAGGTTACTTTTAGCTCTTTTCTATCCTTGTAAGCTTGGAGGAGAAAATCACTCATCAAAGCTTTTTCAGTGTGAAACAGCAGCTTAAGTTTTCAAATAACAACTGTCTTAATAGTTTTTTAGGGCAACTTTGTACCTCATGTGTTCATATTGCTGCCCAAAGCTCGGAGGTGTTTGGGATTCCTTGTAGGAGGCTCCAAACCAGCCAAAGCAGGAGTGGTAATGGATGGATATGCAAAACTATTTACACAACTCATCATTCCAGAGTATGGAGCACAATTCCTGTTCCAGGTAATGCTCATAGTACATAAATAGTGCTAAATCCACTGCTGTACTAGTTCCTGGGAAGTCTCCCTGGCTGTGCTAGGCTAGAGTAGCTTGGTTTTAACCTGTTTTAAGTTATAGAAAAACAACAAGAAAGCAAACAAAAATAACCTTGAAGGATGTGAAATGCCAAAAAAATGCCCTGGCCACTGAAGTGAGAGCTGAGAGAGCTGGAGAAGGAGCCAGCCCTCCTTACTGGGAGCACTGGGGTGCAGCAGGAGCTCTGTGAAGCAGTGCTGGGGAGATCATCTAAAACCATCACACCAAACCTCTCCCTTCAGCAGATCGACCATTGTACCTCAGAACTCCAACCCTTTCCACTGCCAGCAGTGTGTATCCTGCAGTATCCATTCTCAGCGCTCTGTTTAGAGGTTTTATCTGCATTTCCAGCTGAGCAGACATTTGGTTTAGAACACAGTCAAGCTGGAGGTGGGGCAGAGGATACGCACACTGTGGGCTGTGTCTTGAGTTTGTCAGGACAGGGACATAAAGTCACCTCTTACTGCACAGTCCATGTATTTTCTCTTGCAAAGAGCTGCATTTCCCTTGGCTGTGGGTTGAATCTGGAAGCTCCTTCAAGGGCTATCAAGAGGAGGGTTGAGTAGTCAGCATTTGTTCCAGCTTTCTCTGTTAGGAAGGAGGAGATGGAGCAAATATCAGCACTTCACTCCTGGTCCTGAGCTGTGCAAGATCCTCTCCCAGCGCACTGTGAGCATCAGACCTGGGCAGGGGTTTGGAGGTCACAGGGATCTGTGGAGGCACAAGGCTCAAATGCTGTTACTTGTCCCAAGCTGCCACGGTGGAGAAGTTGTTAATAAAATGTAAAAAAAAATTTAAGACCTCCAGGATGCCATCTGTGTGTTTGGGTTATCTTTGTCTCATTTTGTGTGTTATTTAAAAATGTAAATTCCAGTCAAACCACTGCACTGCTGTTTGAAGTTGCATTTTCACTTCAGGGTATTTTTGTAACTGTACAGTAGCAATAAAAAACCAAACTTATTACAAAAATCACCTGTGTGGGAATTGAAATTAAAATTACATGTGAGAATGTCTTGAAACATAATGGAGCCACCACTAAAGGCCAGAGCCCACGCCTAGTTCCAGGGTGACACAGGGTTTGGTTTCCATTCTCACTCAGAACTTACTGTTACTTGATTCCTCAAGACCTGTTGGTGACTGGACAGACTTCCCTTATTCCAGCAGCCTCCCTGTGAGTGTGGAAGGGGATGGTTTTCAGGGAGTCAGGATGGGATCGGTAGGATAATTATTTAGGTCCATGGAGATGGCCCAGCGCAGTTCTTCCCCAAAAGGTCATTTTTTGCTGCCTGGATTTGGTACAAAGGACCTGAAGAAGAAGAGACCCTTGTGCTCCCTTGAGCACAAGGAAGACCCTCCAGCAGCAGAGGAATTCAAGCAGATGAGTCACAGTGACTGAAACGCTCAGCCAGCCACACTGCACTCACACCTCAGCACTCCTCCATCTCAGTCTCATTTGTACTTTATTTAAATAAAAAACCAAACAGACTAAAGCTTATTGGGAGAGAATACAGGAAAGTGCCACCTGCTGAAGAGTATCAGCTTTAAATGATTACAGCTTAAGCTTTATAGTGTTTGTAAACTATACCTCAAGGCTATGGAGTATTTTTTTAGGAGCATGAATTACATTAAGATCAGCTGAGAACAAACTTCCTCCTGAACAAAACAGAGGTATTATTTACCAAAAATATTTATCAGCAGCATTTCAGAGGGAAAGATAGCTTGGCATTGAGATCAGTGGTCACAGGCTTTATTAGTGATTATGAAGTCCACCATCTTTCTCAGTTCAATTTGCTCATCCAGTCCCCTGGATCACCACAGCCAGTGTTTGAACGAGGAACCAGCAGGTCCATCAGGAACTAAAGCTTCTGTTTTCAGTCAGAAGCCCCTGCTGGGTGGATATTTAACTTTCTGTCCCCAGCCATGATTTTCCTGAAGGTGAGGTTGACCCTGGGGGTGATGACCCTCTTCCTGGGGGGCAGGCTGTGGTACCAGTACACGTTGGTGGGGTGGTTCATCATGAGGAGGCTGCCGTGGGCCAGCTCCAGCTTGATCCGCTCCAGGCCCCGTTTCACCCCCTTCCTCCTGCAATCCCTGTGCCGGAAGATGAAATCCCTGCACGCTCCGAAGGACACGGATGCAATGGGACTGCGGGGAACCAGCTCCCTCTCATCATCTCGGTGCTCCCCGATGTGGTCCAGGCCATCTTTGTACCTGTGCACAGAGCACATTCGTTAGTTCTACCAACTCAATTAAGTAAATGTCAACCCCTCAGCCATTTGCCAAGTGCTGCACAAGCTTTTTTCGTTTCATTTGAACCACAAGTTGCTTGATGCAACAGCTGTACCTGTTGATAAGGACAAAGTTAAAGGTGTGTCCTGTGGCCAGAGTGATTCGCTCCCGGATCTGGTTCAGGACTGGGATCCATGGCTTGGGATGGAAGGTCACACCTGAGTAAGTGTAGGACAACTCAGGGTCTCCGTAGGTCACCTGCTTCCTTGGGATGTTGTGCCACGTGCCAAATATGTGCACTTTTGTCAGGTCACCTGTTTAAACAAGAAATGAGAAGGAGCAAAACCAAACCCAAGTCCGCATTATCTCTGCATGGTCCTACATTCTCCTGGATCTTCAGCTTCTGCGAATCTCCAGACAAGCAAAATGAGGATGCTTATTATAACCCACAAGCTGTCATCCCTGTTCCCTATGTTTCTGTCCTGACAAAGGTGGACACTGCCTTGTTATCCCCCTTAAATGGGATAAAGAGAACAAACATCCCCGTCACATTCTGCTGTTGAATTAGTGTAACAGGGCATATTTCATACACAGCGTCTTCCAACAAACTCCAGCCACCACAGCAGGCTTACCCCAGTTCTCTTAAAACATCACTGAAACCACCTGACAAATGCTTCCAGTGGAGCAAATCCAACCCTGCAGTGTCACACCTGTGTTCTCGGCTTCTCAGGGCCAGGTTGTGCCAAGACCAGGTGCCTGCAGAACCCTCCCCAGCTGTGCCCAGGCCCTGGGATCGCTGTGGGACTCACAGCTGGGCAGGGAAATGCTTCCCTGGGCAGGGTGGGGGGACGTGTGGGGGGCCCAGAGCTGGACACAGAAGGGCTCTGCTTGGAAGGGAGCACTGGAGCTCATCCAGGCCACCCTCAGGTCTCCCAGACACATCCCCGGGGACAGAGCCTCCGAAGCCTCCCTGGGCAGCTCAGGCTCCCCCACAGGGCAGGAGGTTACCTTCGAAATACTGCACGTCCTTCTCCAGCTGCTGGAAGATCTCGTCGGCCTCGGCCTTAGGGAAGAGGATGCGATAGTCACAGCGCAGCCCCTCGGCGCGGATCAGCCGCGGGGGGGGCCGGCCCGGCCCAGCCTCCTCAGGCCGCCGTCCCTGCCCGCCACCGCCCCGCTCCTGCCCGCGGGGCACCTTAACCACGAACGCGTCCATGGAAGGCACGGGGGGACCGCCATCTACGGGC
>VZRE01014863.1:292999-330764 GCA_013396775.1 Cephalopterus ornatus
CTTCCAGGGGAGCGCCGCCAAGAAGGCGAAGGCGGCGGGAGGCGAGGCGGACGCGGCGGCGTCGCTGAGTGAGGAGCAGCGGGAGCGCATCCGCAAGAACAAGGAGGCGGCGCGGCAGCTGCTGGCGCAGCGGAACGTGCCCCCGGGCTTCGCGGACAGCTGGCGGCGGCAGTTGGCCGGGGAGTTCTCCAAGCCGTACTTCGTGGACGTGAGTGAGCGGCCCCCGTGCCCTTCCCCGAGCGGGCGGTGCGCCCCCTCGGCCCCTGCTGAGCCGCGCTTTGCCCCCGCAGCTCATGGCGTTCGTGGCCGAGGAGAGGAAGCGCCACACGGTGTATCCGCCCCCCGAGCAGGTCTTCACCTGGACGCAGATGTGCGACATCTGGGACGTGAGTGGAGCTGCAGGGGCTGGGAAGGGGGATTCGGGGTCTCTCACCACGAAAATGCAGGTTGTATGCACAGGCACGTTAGTTCAGTGTTTTATGCCTTAAAATTCAGTCCCACGGGATGTGGATGTTGTTGTTTGTCTCACGTAACTCAAAGATTCTGCCTTCCCTTTCATCTCTGAGACCAAAACAGGGTTTTATTGTTTTATTACCCTCACAGGCCACAGAATTTCCTTTGAACCCATAGTTGGACTTTTGATCTCTTTTCTAGTCTTACCAGCTTTATCTACTTCATAGTTTTTGGATCTTGTATGTCCTTTGTTCTTTTCATTGTTCTGTAATGAACTATAATTATAAGAAGACACCATAAGATAGTGTAATTACTAATAAACTGTGTCAAAAATATCACAGGAAAAGGTGGCATAAAGCTAAAATAGGATGAAACCAATTTGAAAAATATCTCAACAGGGTGTTTTATTGTGGCTCTGAAAATGTTGGTCCTCTGCACTTAAATCATATTAATTGTATTCATAATTTTAGCAGCAAAGCTGTGGTGATAGTAATCCTTTGTGTTAGGTGGGGTCTGTGCTCTTATTAAAAATGAGATATCTGGGATTAATTTCAGTTCTGGGGGTGGGATTGGGATTGGTTTGGCTCTTTTTTATGTCTCCCTTTTAAGATAAAGCTCATTTATAAGCCTTTTTTTCCGCCTCTTTTTTGAATAAAGCTGATTTCAGTTCAGTGCTAACCAAAGTCTGCTTTCAGGTGAAGGTTGTAATTTTGGGACAAGATCCATACCATGGCCCTAACCAAGCTCATGGGCTCTGCTTCAGTGTCCAGAAGCCTGTTCCACCTCCCCCCAGGTAGGACAATTAGCAAAATCCCTTTTGGTCACAAATTATTTGCAGTTCTGTGTTGCTCAGGGCTGGGAGCCAGAAAATTGATGTGAAGAGTTGTGCAACTACTTTTTTTACATTTGAATTGTGCCTTGGCTGGAAAAAAAAACATTGCTGCAAAATATGGATAATTCTGTATAATTTGGCAATATTCTGGTTGTAAGTTTGTATTTCCCGTTGTGCTGAGACCTCATTAAGATTCCAGCTAGGCACACAAAGGGAGTCCTCGCTGCCCTGCTTCTACAAATTACTTTATTATCTTCAATAATAAGATTAAAATCAATATCTTCTTGCCTGGTATAAGGGCAATAAGTGGTGCTGCTTGGTCTTGTCTTTAAATATGAATGTAAAAAAAACTTACGGTGTTTTTTGTTTTCAGTTTAGAAAATATTTACAGGGAGCTCTCTACAGACATCGAGGGCTTCACTCATCCTGGCCATGGAGATCTGACAGGCTGGGCCAAGCAAGGTGAGCTCAGAGACACTCAATGACCTGGTCACTGTGGAGCAGAAAAAAAGCCAGTCTAGAAAACAGATCTGTGGCTGGAAATAATCCGTTTGTAGGACAGAAAATCAGTTCTAAGTACCTGTTGTTTGGCAGGTCCCTTAGAATGAAAATTGAATTTGTTTCTGAAGGGAAACAGGACAAAGCAGTTAGAATTATAAAGTCCTGGAATGCTTTGGGCTGGAAGGGATTTAAAGCCCATCTTGTTCCACCCCCTGCCATGGGCAGGGACATCTTCCACTATCCCAGGTTGCTGCAAGCCCCTTCCAACCTGGCCTTGGACACTTCCACAGGTGGGGCAGTCACAGCTTCTCTGGGCAACGTGTGCCAGACCCATCTTCCCACCTCTCCAGTCTGTCCACGTCCCTCTGGATCCATCCCTTCCCTCCAGGATGTGACCCCACAACACAGCTCAGTGTCATCAGCACCTTGTTGAGGGTGCCTTCCATCCAACCTGGCCTTGGACACTTCCAGGGCTGGATTAACACTTGATTTCTTATTTCCTCCCCTGTCCACGTGGTGTGTTTCCCAGGAGTGCTCCTGCTCAACGCTGTGCTCACTGTGAGGGCTCACCAGGCCACATCCCACAGGGAGCGGGGCTGGGAGCAGTTCACGGACGTCGTGGTGTCCTGGCTCAACAAGAACCTGAATGGGCTCGTGTTCATGCTGTGGGGAGCCTATGCCCAGAGGAAGGGCAGCTCCATTGACAGGGTACAGCCTTTCCTTCTTCTTGCTTTTCCCTCAGTTTGGTGGACACTAGAGGGCACTTCCCTTACAGGACTGGGAATTTTCCCTGCCTGAATTCTGTGAATTGCGTGGCCCTTCTGCTCCAGCTTAGCCTTTTACAGAATTGAGCAAGCAAACTGGAGCAAGTGTAACCTTCTCTTGTCAGCGAAGTGCCCCACTGGGGACAGAGCTGTTTTTCCTAGGAAAAGGCTCATGAATCAGCGTAAAATTTGCTGTTGGGAAATGACTGTTGGGCTGCTTTATGTAGTCCGTCTCGGCTCAGTGGGGCAGAAGTCTCAGTCCTCATGGCTGGTTCTTTGGTCTCAGGCTGATATAGAAGGAGGTGTAGAGGGGAAGTCACATCTGGGTGGTGCAGGAGGAGGGGTGGAGGGGAAATCACATCTGCCTGGGGCAGGAAATCACATCTGCTCGGGGCAGGAGCAGCCAAAAACATGCAAATCTAACGCGCGGTTTCCTCCCACATTCGCAGAAGCGCCACCATGTCCTGCAGACAGTTCATCCCTCGCCCCTCTCAGTCAACAGAGGGTTTTTTGGCTGCCGACACTTCTCCAAGACAAATGAATTCCTCAAGAAATCCGGGAAGAAGCCCATCGACTGGAAAGCACTCTGAGAACCTCCTGGGTGTCAGGATTGGGAGCAGCCCCTGTGTCAGGGGTTGGCTCATTTCTGACAAACTTCTGCTGACCTGAGAATTGTTCTTTGGATGTTGATCAATGAACAAGTGCCTAAACTTTTATTTTATATATATTCTAAAATGTTTATTTTTCAAGAGCATGTAAGAATCTTTGATGAACAACTCTGCTTTTGGAGCAGATCTCAGCTTAATTTGGAGCAAAAAAATCCCCAAACACCAGAATTCTGCATCAATTTGTAGCTGTTGTAATGGGAATATTTTTTCAGGCTCTGGTGAAGGGTTAGTTCTTACAAGTGAAGCTCCTTAACTTTTGTACATGCCCTGCTGCCTCCTGCCTCTTTGCCTCCTCCCAGGCAGATCCAGGTTTTCTATTTGGGGGTTTGGAGCTGACTCCCTGTGAGGAAAAGAAAGATGCTCTTGGTTTTAGCTTTTTTCTATAGATTTATTACAAAAACAGCCTCTTGGGGCTGTAAAGACAATACACTGTCAGGAGTAGTGTTACTTGGTGTATCCATATTCTAAATAGATTTTGGGATAAATCCTCCTAGCAGCCAAGGGAAGGCTGTGACCAAGGCTCTGGCCATGCTCTTGAGTTTTTTGTTGGCATTTAGAGAGGAAAATCGGTTTTTAGGTTTCTCCTTGGTGTGCAGATCACGTGGATGATGGTGAGCTGTGCTGACCATGAATCTGGGCGTGCCTGCTGATGGCAGGACCAAAGGTTTGTTCATCCACATCTACCAGTTGATGGGCTGATAGTTGCAAATTATTTCAGATATTTTAAAATCTTAAAACTTTGTGTTTTGCCACCTTAGGAGCAAATTAAAGTTTCCAGCTTCTGTTAGCAATAACTATTGGGACTTCCAGGATGAACTGTTGGAGTTCACAGTCCTGGTTTTCCAGCCCATCTTTGACTTTGTAGTTCCTTTACTGGAAGTGATGTGCCCTTTTTGTTTGGAAATTACATCGGTTTTTATAGAGTATCCATGTAAACCTTGCTTTGGTATTTGCTCTGAGGTAACACTATCAGTGGTGAAGTTTACACTGTCTGTGGCCTTGCTGTATATTTTGTTTGCTTGTTTTTTCCCCCCCTTTGTTGTTTTTTTTTTTTTTTAAATAAAAACAATGTTGTTTATGTGATCTTACATTGGGAGGAACAGCAACGCAGGGAGGGAGGGAAGGCTCTGGTTCTTCAGTGGGTGGAAGGGGGATCCCTGCTACCCTCAGGGAGACAAACACAGGAGCTTGTCCTTTCCCTCATCCCCGTGACCAGGCACAGGGCCAGGGCACCTTTGTCCCCCAAGGATCGGGTGTCCCGGGCCCTCCCTCCCTCCCCCTTTCCACCCTCATCTCCAGCAGAAGTTTTCCAGACACGTTAGCGGAGAAATATTTGTGCTTGACGTGACCGTCACGTGTGAGATGCCGCTGGAACACCCCGGGGGGGCCTGGGCCGTGCTTCCCCTGTGGGGTGGCCCTGGCAGAGGGTGGGATTTGTCCCTGGCAGGACAGATGGACACAGGGAGTGATCACTGAGAGCAGCGTGACCGGGAGAGCAGCTGGAATTGGCCGTGTCGGTGTGAGGGGACACGCGGGTGGGCACAGATGGTGAGTGACTTTTCTCCGGGCTCAGGGGGCCGTGGTGGCTTTCCCTCCCTGCCATCCCCAGTTCGATGGCGATGATCGACCCCAGTTGTAGAGATTTGTGGGTTCCATTAAGGCCCCCCCAGCTGCCCCCCCCTCCTGTCTCTGAGGGGCCAGGCTGGGGGTGCTGGGGTGGCCTTGCCGCCATCCTGAGGGTGCTGCCAGTGGCTGAGGGTGGGAGGCCATGTCAGCCCCTCAGAGTGAGACTGTGCCCCCATTGCCCCCTCAGCTCCTCCTGCTCCAGTGGGTGCCCCCATCAATCCCCTCACAGCTCCCCCTGCTCTGGTGCCCCCATCATCCCTCACAGCTCCTGCTCCTGTGTCCCCAACATCCCCTTACAGCTTCTACTGCTCTGGTGCCCTCATCATCCCCTCACAGAGCTGCTCCTGTGCCCCCATTGCCCCCTCACAGCTCCCCCTTCTCTGAGCAGGAAAACCAGCTCTGGCTGAGCCTGTGGTTGTCCTGGTAATGCCTGGCTTGGCACTGGGGGGGCTGTGGGGTAGGGAGGAATGGGGAAGGGGCCATCGTGTTTGGAGGGTTACTGCCACGACTCTAGCTGATGAGAGGCTTGGATTCTCCATGACTGAGGTTCTCCCCCTCTCCCAGGGCTGGTGAATGCTGCTGGTGGCCCTGCTCCTGCTGCTGTTGGTGCTGCTCATTCGGGCCAAAATGTCCAACCTCCTGTGCAAGGTGGAGAAGCTGGAGCAGACCCCGGGGCAGTCCTCCACAGCTGAGCCCCCATCCCAAGTGAGCCCCCCAGACCACCACCCATCGCCACGGGCTGCCAAGGCCATGGCTGGGGAGCAGGAGCATCTGGCTGTGTACAACCCCACTGCCTTGCGCCGCCCATCCCTTGCCAAGTTTGTGCTGGGCTCCTTTGACGACAACTCCTCTGATGACGAGATGATGACCACGGCCTTCAGGGTGGGCCGGCGGCGCAGCAGCCTGGCCGGGGTGGGGGGCACTGTCCCTGAGCCTCCCGCTGTGACCACCTCACTGGAGCCCTCCAGGGGCATCAGGTACGGAGCTGGGACTGGGAACGCAGCAGGATGGCCAGGCTAGGGATGGTGGGTGCATTTCTCAGGAACCCAGTACTAAAATTGGGGTGCACATGCTTCATGGATCCCTCAAGTCAATGCCCCCCTCCAACTCCCTTTGGGGTAGGACCCCAGGGAGAGCCAGCGTCCCTGAGCGCTGTGTGACAGCAGCACCACGTGCATGAGCATGGCAAGGACCAGGGCAGGGGGTGCTTCCCCAAAATCACTGTTTTGGATGTCAAATAACAAGATGGAAGGGCCCCAGTCCTGCTGCCAGGGTCACTTTGCTTCTGCTGTGGGGGGATGCTAAGACACTTCTGATATTGTATGTGGGGAAACACATCCCTGCAGGACTGGGGTACATGGGATGCTCCTGTGCTGTTTCTGCAGGTCTATGAAAGTAGCTCTTTGGTGTTTTGTGATGAATTGATGAGAAATAGATGAGCTCTGGTCAAATTCACAGTGATTTTTCCCAGTACTGTCAGGGCTGTGGGGCAGCTCTCTGCTGGTCTGCACCAGGCAGCTCCCATGGGAGTGCAGCTGATGGCCAGCAGGAACAACTGGAAACCAAGTTCTGCTGCCCAGCTCCTCCTGCTGCACTGCTCGGGTTAAAAATAACACCCCTTGGGCTGTGGGGACATGTTGTGACACTCAACAGCCTGGCAGCGCCTCTTGCTGTGCTGGGTTTGGGCTGACAGAGCTGCCAGCGCTATCCCTGCTGCTTCTCCATGCTTTCACATGCAAGAAATGTTCTTACGTCTTGCCTGAGTCATGTTGTAGATAGGGCTGGTGTGTTTTTCAGGAGGGGACTGGGTTTGTGGTGGGTCTGGGGCTGAGTGAGGGCAGATAAACCTGGCACTGCTGGATGGGGTGCCCCAACTACTTGGAAAATGCCCTGAGTGCAGGTAGAGATTGGGACATTTGCCAGCATCTCAGAAGGGTTTGACACGTATGCCCTTAAAATAAATGTGCCAAGTGCTACTTGTACAAAATCTGCTTGTCTGAGGGGGTTCCAGGTGTGGTCCTCCCTCCTTTATTTATAGCTCATCCATGGAATAACAGTGAAATATCTGGCTGAGCTATGAGGGGGGATGTGAACCTGCTAATTAGAATTAGAAGTTGCTTAAAACTCTGGGCAGAGCCTTGAGAAGGGCCAAGCCTGGCTGCACCCCTCAGAGGCTGGCTGCTTGTGCCATGAGGTTTGGAACACGCCCTGTTCACCCCAGAGATGTGGCTGTGGGCTCACTAGGGTGGCTGTGGGCTCACTGGGGTGGCTGTGGGATCACTGACAGCCATCACATCCCACCACAGGCCCAGTATGTCCGGGACAAACCTGCCAAAGCGGGGCCGCGAGCACAGGAAGATGGATCTGCAGCGGGACTTCTCCGTCGCCTCCCCGGCAGAGTTCGTCACCCGCTTTGGGGGCAACCGTGTCATCGAGAAGGTCTGTCCCCACACACCCCTGCCTGGGACTGGGTGGAGGAGTCATTGCTTTTCACAGGGACACCCTTGAGCACTGCCCAAGTGTCCCATGTCCATTGGGCTCAGACTGATGGCAGCCCAGGGCAGCCCAAAGCTGTCCATTCCCCAGCTTCTCATGGGCTGGGAGAGGGAACACCACACAGAGGCTTTGCCTGGTGGGCACAGACAGTAGCCAAAGTCCCATCCTTGGTTATTCCCAGTGCCAGACATAGAGATGCTGCTGAGGAGCCTCCTGCGCTGCCAGGATATAAAACCAGTTGTCAGGAAGTGCCCTGTTAACACATGCACCCTATTTTGCTCCACACCTTTCGCTTGTCCCCTCGCTGCCATCCCTGGGGGCCACACTCCCAGTCCTGCACCCGAGCAGCGAGGACAGAGTCCACCCTGACACCCCCTGTCCCATCCCCAGGTCCTCATTGCCAACAACGGCATCGCTGCTGTGAAGTGCATGCGCTCCATCCGCCGCTGGGCATATGAGATGTTCCGGAACGAGCGCGCCATCCGCTTCGTGGTCATGGTCACCCCTGAGGACCTCAAGGCTAACGCGGGTAATTCCTGAAAGCATCCCAGGAGGCAAGTTCCCTGCCTGGGGCTGAGTGGGGGCAGCTCTTTCCTGCCTAGGATTGTGAGGGATCTGCATAGCCCAGTGTCACACAATTTTCCTCCTGTGCAGCCAAACCCAGGAGGAAATAATCTTCCTCCCCTCCAGCCTCCCTGGAGTGGAGGATCTGGGAAGTGGGAGCAGCTCAGGGGACTGGCTCCCACCACCCCCATGTGCTGTCTTGCAGAGTACATCAAGATGGCAGATCACTATGTGCCCGTCCCTGGTGGGACCAACAACAACAACTACGCCAACGTGGAGCTGATCGTGGACATTTCCAAACGGATCCCAGTCCAGGTAGCGGCCGCTCACATGTGTCTCTCACCTCTACGACAAGGGAAGCTGCTGGGCAGAGGAGACCCCCCAAAATGGGTGATGTCCCTCCATGCCAAGGAGCTGGGCACAGCATGTGGCCAATGGGAGATCCAGCACAGGAGTAACACTCCCACTGCTCCTTCTCCATGTGCCAGGCGGTGTGGGCTGGCTGGGGACATGCCTCAGAGAACCACAAGCTGCCAGAACTCCTGCACAAAAATGGGATAGCTTTCCTAGGTAAGGTCTCACTGCTTCCCTGTGCTGGACGGAGCAGCAGGTGTTGGGTTGGTGTGTGCACACATTCTCACTCCCAGGGAGACTGCACTGGGAATGTCCCTTTGATGGCCCTGGCATGCCCACCCTGCAGAGTGGCAGTCCCCAGCCTACTTTCCTGCAATATTCCCAAGAATCCCACTATTTTCTGAGTTTTCCATGTATTGCTCAAGCTGATGCAGTGTTCATGGAGGAACGTTAGGTGGGAGTAAACCTTGTGGGATTCCCAGCCAGGGTCAGCTTGGGCTCCCCTTGGAGAAGGGTTGAGCTCCATCCTGAACTGGGCAGTTGGGTTTGGGGGTGTTTCCCATGCCCCAACTCCTTGCAGGAGGGCTGGTGGTGCTGACTCAGTGAGGAGCAGCTCCCTGCAGCCTCCATATGATGGGAATGGGCCTATAGGGTTGGGCTGACCCCCTCACCACTTCCCTCCTCTCTGAAGGTCCCCCCAGTGATGCCATGTGGGCACTGGGGGACAAAGTCGCCTCCACCATCGTGGCTCAGACACTGGAGATCCCCACACTGCCGTGGAGTGGGAGTGGTAAGAGCCCCTCACAGCCCCCACATCCTCCGTGCTCCCCCCCTCCCTCTCCCTGCCTTTCCTTGTCCCCCAAACAAGCACCAGGGTTGGGGTCCCTGGCCTGGCTGGCTGCAGGCATTGGGAACCTCACTGCAGCTGCTGGTTTGGGCAGAGGGGTTTCTGGAGATGGGGTGCATGGAAACAGGAAATGGTGTGTGCCATCACAGAATCCCCAGCATTTTGGGCACAGCCAGGATGCCTCACCAGCTGTGCCACCCTGGGGGTGACCATAGCTCTGGCCATGCCCACAGGTCTGATGGCCCAGTGGTCTGAGGAGGACCAGAAGCATCAGCAGACGATCAGCATCCCCCTGGAGACGTATGCACAGGGCTGCGTGAAGGACCTGGAGGAAGGCCTGGAGGTAAAGCTGAGCCCATGGGCAGCTGGTTGTCTCTTGCCCACTATAATTTCTCCTCAAAGCCTGCCTGCCCTGGCCCTTGTGGCCTCCAGAACATGTGACAGTGACACAAGGCTGTGGTAGCAGCAGTTTGTCCCTCTGCATGGCCACGCCTTGGTGCAATCCTGCTCGGGGATGCATGGAGCTGCATGGGCTGTCAGGGTGATGGGTTGGGGTCCAAAGCACTATGGTCACCCCAGCCCTTGTCCCTCCTCAGGTGGCCATGAGGATTGGCTACCCACTGATGATCAAGGCAGCAGAAGGCGGTGGGGGCAAAGGCATCCGAAAAGTGGAGGCAGCAGAGGAATTTGGTGCCTGTTTCCGTCAGGTAAGAGGTGCCCAGAACCCCCATCCCTATACCCATCCCACCCTGGGGCACACAGCAGGTCCTGCTCCCACTCTGGGCATCTCCCACTTTCTACCTGAACTCTGCCTCCATCCTGGAGTGGATTTTGGGGGGTGATGGCAGAGCACAACCTTCTCCCCGCTGCAGGTGCAGGCGGAGGCACCCGGCTCGCCCATTTTCCTGATGCAGCTGGCGCAGCACGCACGGCACCTGGAGGTGCAGGTGTTGGCCGATGAGTATGGCAATGCCATCTCCCTCTTTGGCCGTGACTGCTCCATCCAGCGCCGGCACCAGAAGATCATCGAGGAGGCGCCGGCCACCGTCGCAGCCCCTGCCGTCACCGAGGTCATGGAGAAGGTGGGCGGCCTGGTCTTGAGGCAGCACGAGGTTTTAATGGGAAACTGACTGGTCTGGTCCTTGCTGGGTTTGTTGGGGTTTTAAGGAAGGGAATGACTCCCGAGTGCAGCAGGGACTCCCTGTCCAGGGTGGTCAGGCACTGTAACAGGCTTCCCAGGGCAGTTGTCACAGCCCTAAGCCTGATATAATTCAGGAAGCATTTGGACTCTCAGGCACAGGGTGGGATTTTTAGGGTGTCCTGTGCACGGCCAGTGGTTGGGTTGATAATCCCTGTGGGTCCCCCCTGATTCCCTAATCCCTGCGGGGTTTCCCCTGTCCCGCAGTGTGCCGTCCGCCTGGCCCAGATGGTGGGGTACGTGAGCGCGGGCACCGTGGAGTACCTGTACAGCGAGGACGGGAGCTTCCACTTCCTAGAGCTCAACCCGCGCCTGCAGGTGGAGCACCCGTGCACAGAGATGGTGGCGGACGTGAACCTCCCGGCGGCCCAGCTGCAGGTACCTGCACACACGGAGGAACCCAAGGTGTGCTAGAGGATTTATTGATTTAGAGGAGTGTTGGGCTGGAGCCTGGCACAGGGAAGCTGTCCCATATATCAGGATGGAAGGCACAAGTGGAAGTGACGTAGCATCCCTCTTTCTCCTTTGGCGTTCTCTGGGAGCTTTTCATTCAAACCACCTATTGATGTCTCCCAGTGTTAATTTTGATGCTGAAGTCTTGCTCTGGCAGCTCAAGCCCTTGTTTCCCACAGATCGCAATGGGCATCCCCTTGCACAGGATAAAAGACATCCGGGTGCTGTATGGGGAGAGCCCCTGGGGCGACACTCCCATCAGCTTCCACAGCCCCACCAACCCCCCCGTGCCCAGGGGCCACGTCATTGCTGCCCGGATCACCAGCGAGAACCCCGAGGAGGTGAGCTGGGATCAGGGCCTTCTGCACTGGCCCCACGTGCGTGGATAACGTGACCCTGCCATTTGTGGGGTTGATCTGGGCATGGTCCTCCCCAGCCAGTGTTCACGTGAGATCCATGGGGGTTCCCCTTCCCTGTCTCAATGCATGAGCCTCAATCCTGGTTCCTCCATCCCTGCTCTGTCTTGGCTCAGGGTTTCAAGCCCAGCTCAGGGACGGTGCAGGAGCTGAACTTCCGCAGCAGCAAGAACGTCTGGGGGTACTTCAGTGTGGCGGCGGCCGGGGGGCTGCACGAGTTCACTGATTCCCAGTTTGGGCACTGCTTCTCCTGGGGAGAGAACCGGGAGGAGGCCATCTCGTGAGTGTGGCAGGATGGGTTGGAGGGGGTGCGTGTCCCCAGGACAAGAGTCAAGAGTCACAATCAGTGCATGAGCTGGGAAAAGTGGCTTTTATCCAAGAGGCCCAGAACAGTGCCACTGTGCTGAGCAGCTGGCTTGTGCTGCAGGGGATGTCTGGCCAAAGCCAGAGTTTTTAGGACTGTTGTGGTGCTATGGCCCCAGTTTATCAACCTGATCCTCAAGGACACGTGGTAGTGATGTCCTGAGCATCGCTGAGTGCCTGTGAGCGGCAGTGCCCATTCAGGAATGGAACAACATGTAGCAGGGCAGTCTTGGGTATTTAAGTGTTTTATTAAGAAAATTCTGACTGTGGGGCTGTTTCATCCAGGGCTGTTTCATGGCCAGGTTGGATGGGGCATTGAGCATCCTGGTCTAGTGGAAGGTGTTCCTGCCCATGGCGAGGGTGGAATGGGATGATCTTTAAGGTGCCTTCCAACCCAAACCATCCTGTGATTCTGTTCTGTGAAGGTGCCAAGGGCTCAGGAGCTCATCATCTCAGGAGCTCATCATCCTGCACCCGACCGCTCCCCCGTTTCCTCTGCTGAAAGCCAAGCACTGTATTCCTGGTCATTAATGGAGGGTTTTGCTTCCTAAAGGAACATGGTGGTTGCCCTGAAGGAGCTGTCTATCCGTGGGGATTTCCGGACCACGGTGGAGTACCTGATTAAGCTGCTGGAGACAGAGAGCTTCCAGAACAACGAGATACACACGGGCTGGCTGGACCATCTGATTGCTGAGAAAGTGCAGGTGGGGCACACCGGGGTCTCTGGGGTCACCACTCCTCTCCTGGTCTAGGACCCAAAACCTGTTATTCTTGCCCCCCCCAGGCAGAGAAGCCGAACACAATGCTAGGGCTTGTCTGTGGTGCCCTGAACGTGGCGGATGCTGCCTTCAGGACGTGCATGACCGACTTCCTGCACACGCTGGAGAGGTGTGGGGTGGGGGCTGCCTGGAGGGGGGCACAGGGAGTGAATGTCATGGAATGGTTTGGGTTGGAAGTGGCCTTAAAGACCATCTAGTTCCCATCTCCCTGCCATGGGCAGGGACACCTTCCACTAGACCAGGCTTCTCCAAGCCCTGCCCAACCTGGTCTGGAACACTTTCAGGGATGGGGCAGCCACAGTGGAGAACTGATTGTTGCTCTCATGGACTGTCTTCCTCCCACTTCTGCCGCAAAAGCCTTGCACATCTAGTAGCAGTAGCCCTGTGAAAGCCAGGGTCGGGGATCTGCAGTGACTCAAAGCTCTGGCTCCTTGGCTATCACTGTGTTTGGAGAGTGGAAAAGGTTTCCCATGGCTGGGAAAACAGCTTTCAAGGGCAAGTGGCTTGGCTGATGCAGCTTGCTTTTGTTTTTGAATATCAAGGTTATTCCTCTGGCCTTGGAGAACACCCAGGGCTCTCCCACACACCTTATCTGAGTGTTTTCCCAGTGCTTGGCCTTCCTCCAGATCTGTCTGTACATGGTGCTCACATGGGTCATTTAAAGCCAACACTTGTCCCCTCCAGTCACTGTTGTTCCCTCCCACAGCCAGCTGGGAGCCCACACGCCCCAGCAGCACCACTGCATCCCAACGCTTGGAGAGGCAAGGAATGCCGTGGTGCCTGACCCCTCCCCATTGTGTTCCAGGGGGCAGGTGCTGCCAGCAGCCTCCCTGCTGAACATTGTTGACGTGGAGCTCATCTACGAGGGCGTGAAGTACATCCTGCAGGTGAGGGCAGGGTTGTGCTCTCCCTGAACCGGCCACAGCACTTCCACAGGGACAGGGACGTGCTCCTGCCCTCAGGGAGAAAGGTGCAACAAGGTTGTCCTTTAAAACAGCGCAGCATAAAAATGAGGTTAATAACCTCATAACCTTAATAACCTCATTTTAACTACACAGTTTCATACACCCTGTTGCCCTGAGTTTATTAAAAGACTTCCTTTTCTTGCTTTTAAACCCAATTAGTTGAACTTCATGCAAAACTCCCTACTCACAATGAAAGCAAACAGGTGAGCCATGAGTTACAGCAGCTCTGGGCTGTGAGTTGAACCAGCTCCGGGCTATGAGTTAAACCAGACCTGAGCTGTGAGTTAAACTAATTCTGGCCTGTGATTTGTACCAGCTCTGGGCTGTGAGTTAACCCAGCTCTGGCTGTGAGTTAAACCAGCTCCTTGGTGCAGCCGAGGAGGTTGCTGCCTCCTTCCCTTTTGGCACAGACCCATCCCATGGCAATGGCAGTGTGCAGAGAGATGCTCCTCACCCTCTGCCACCCACAGCAGCTCCCAGCCCAACCCTTGTGGTGTTTTGGGGTTGCACTGAGGGGTCCCCCTGTCCACAGGTCGCCCGCCAGTCGCTGACGACATACGTGGTCATCATGAACCGCACGCACATCGAGATAGATGTGCACCGGCTCAACGACGGCGGGCTGCTACTGTCCTATGATGGCTGCAGCTACACCACCTACATGAAGGAGGAGATCGACAGGTACCTCCCTCCTCACAGGGCCCCATCAACCCTCCCTGCTGACCCACAGCTGGCTGGTGACAGCTTTCCCTCTCCTTAAGGTACCGGATCACCATCGGCAACAAAACGTGCACCTTCGAGAAGGAGAAGGACCCGACAGTGCTGCGCTCGCCCTCCGCAGGGAAGCTGCTGCAGTACGTGGTGGAAGACGGTGGCCACGTGGACAAGGGGAAGGTTTTTGCAGAAATTGAGGTGAGTTTTCCAGAAAAGCTGGAGGAGCAGTATTCCTGCAGCGCTGGGGGACGGCAAAGGTGTAACCCACCCATGCTGCTGCGACGCTTGTGAGACCTGCAGCCCAGGGGTGCTCCTGTCACGCTGATGGTCTTGCCCCTCCCCGCCCAGGTGATGAAGATCATCATGACGCTGTCAGTGGAGGAGGCCGGGCGGGTGCACTACATCAAGCGGCCGGGGGCGCTGCTGGAGGCTGGCTGTGTCATCGCCCGTCTAGAGCTCGATGATCCCACCAAAGTGAAGCCCGTGAGTCTGCAGGGGCCCTGCAACGCTCCTGTCCTCTCTTGCCTGCTCCCAGCTGGCATCCCGGGGATGCTCCCTACCGGACAAAGCATAGGAGCTGCCCTGACAGGGGTGGCACAGGGATGTGTCCCCGTGCCTGGGGGGCTCATGCTATGTCCCTTAGCTGGCTGTGCTGGGACTTAAACACTGCTGCATGTGGATTGCTCTGTTTCAGTGTCCCCACATATGCTTACTCAGTGTGCAGAGGTTCACATGCACTAAAAATGTGCATCTATAGCACTAAAATGTCCGGGTTTTCTGCATTTTTTCCTTGATGAGGCACTGGCACAGCCATGAATCTGAATGTCAAGTGCTTCCTCTGAATCTAACACAAGACAGACAGGAGAGGTTGTGCTAGTTCCTCTGGGGCAGCTGCAGCTGCAGCTCTTGTGGAGGGTCTGTCCTGGGTCAGCAAGGACAGGTCAGGCCACCTCCCTGTGCCCTCTCCAGGCACAGCCATTCACAGGGGAGCTCCCAGCCCAGCAGGCCCTCCCCATCACTGGCGAGAAGCAGCACCAGGTTCTCCGCAACGTGCTGGACAACCTCACCAACATCATGAACGGGTACTGCCTGCCTGAGCCCTACTTCAAGGCCAAGGTGGGTGCCATGTACCAGGTGTCCTGCCTTGCTGCCACATGTTTGCCATGACGGCGAGCCCAGCAGTGCCGGTGGGAGTGGGCAGCACCAGCTTCTGCTCTGGCAGGTGAAGGAATGGGTGGCACAGCTGATGACCACCCTGCGGGACCCTGCCCTGCCCCTCCTGGAGCTGCAGGAGATCATGACCAGCATTTCGGGAAGAATTCCGCTGTCCGTGGAGAAGTCCATCCGGAAGGTGATGGCACAGTATGCCAGCAATATCACCTCGGTGCTCTGCCGCTTCCCCAGCCAGCAGGTGAGCACCACAGGGGCTGCATCCAGCTCTGCCCCACACCTTTGAACTGGAGCTTCTGCCTGAATTTGTGCTGCCAAGATCTTAGGAGTGAGGGAAATATGTGTGTTTCTATGTGTATTTGTTTCTATCTGTGTGCGTGTTTTGTATTTATTTGCCACTTTGCATTTTTCACTTCGGGAGAAAAAAAAACGAGGGAAACGCTGCTGGTGTAGCAGCCCCATCCCCAGGGAAGGGGTGAGCTGGTGTCCTTGTGCCCCTGAGCCACCCCAGAGCCTGTCCCCTCTCCCACAGATCGCCAACGTGCTGGACACCCACGCAGCCACGCTGCAGAGGAAGGCTGAGCGGGAGGTCTTCTTCATGAACACGCAGAGCTTGGTGCAGCTGGTGCAGAGGTGAGTCCTGTGCTGTCTGTGACCCCCTGGTCCCTCCACCATGGCCACTTCCTTGCAGCACAGTGGGGTCTTTGGTCCCCAGGTACCGCAGTGGCATCCGAGGGTACATGAAGACAGTGGTGCTGGACCTGCTCAGGCGCTACCTGCAAGTAGAGACACAGTTCCAGCATGGTGAGGGCTCAGGGCTCTCTAGGAAGTGGTCTGTGGGGCTCTGGGGGGCTGCAGGGCTCACCATGCCCTGCCCCGCAGCTCATTATGACAAGTGTGTCATCAGCCTGCGGGAGAAGTGTAAACCCGACATGACCCCTGTGCTGGAGAGCATCTTCTCCCACGCCCAGGTGGCCAAGAAGAACCTGCTGGTGATCATGTTAATTGTGAGTACAGCCCATGCCTGAGACTCCAGGAGCAAAGGCTGGTGGCAGGGAAGAATCTGTGTGCTGAGGCAGCTCTGCATCTGCAGGATGGCTACAGTTGTCTGAGCCCTGTGCTTTCTCCTTGAAATGGGGACACTTGCGAAACAGCTTTTCTGCTCCTATGTTTAATGCATCCCAGGGTTTGAGGTTTGCATTCAAGTGTCCATTCCTGCCTCATTATCCCTTTCTCTTGTCCCTTTATTTTTATTATCTCCCCTCTGTTGCATGGGTCACTTGAGACAAAGAGTGTCTTGCTCCATTTTAGTGCCTTGGCTTTTATCCGCATTGCCTATATGGGGTTGGGTTTTGGGATGAAGCCATCCTGTGCAGGATGAAGGCATCCCATGAGAGCATGGGGTGAAGGATAAAGCCATCCCCTGTGGTTGCTGGGGTTTGGGATGAATCCATCCTAGAGGCCTGAGCCGAGCCGTGGTGGTGTGGCCTCACAGGACCAGCTGTGTGGCCGTGACCCCACGCTGACAGACGAGCTGACGGCCATCCTGCACGAGCTGACACAGCTCAGCAAGACCGAGCACTCCAAAGTAGCACTGAGGGCCCGGCAGGTCAGTGAGCACCACGTGGTGCCATCCCCAACCCTGTCCCCAGCCCTGTGTCCCACACTCCAGCTCCACCTCTTCCCTTGCAGGTGCTCATTGCCTCTCACATGCCCTCCTATGAGCTGCGGCACAACCAAGTGGAGTCCATCTTCATCTCTGCCATCGACATGTATGGACACGAGTACTGCCCTGAGAATCTCAAGGTTGGGAATTGCATGTTTTTCCAGAGGGAATTTGGGTAGCTTTGGGGCCAGGGTCTGGCTGCAAGTGGTTTAATCTTAAAAATAGCCAAAAAAGCACTCAGAGCCTTGCTGCAGAGGCTCTGTGGACCAGAGGAGGGGGTGTACCCCAGTGCTGCCAGTCTCCATCCCCTGACATGTGGATCTATGTCTGGCTCTGTCTGTGACCACATGGTGGGCTGGCTATCCCAGGGCACCCCAGTGGCCAATCCTGCTCACCTCCCATTGAGGGACCCCTTTGGAACGTGTCTCTCCCATCCTGCGATGGGGCAAGGTAGTCTCACTTCATCCTTGCCCTAAATTCTGCTTTCTTTCCCCAGAAACTGATCCTGTCAGAAACTTCCATCTTTGATGTGCTTCCTGTCTTCTTCTACCACACCAACAAGGTGGTGCGCATGGCAGCGCTGGAGGTGAGGGCTATGGGGCTGCAGGGGTCGTGGAGGGTCTGGGGGTGGCACAAGGGGTGTGAGGGAGCAGGGGCATGGTGGTACCTCCTGTGTCCCCCTCAGGTGTACGTGCGGCGGGGCTACATCGCCTATGAGCTCAACAGCCTCCAGCACCGGCAGCTCTCAGATGGCACCTGCCTGGTGGAGTTCCAGTTCATGCTGCCCTCCTCCCACCCCAACAGGTACAGGGGTCCCGCACATCTGTCCCATTCCCCTGGGCACGGTTCTTTTTGCAAAGCTGTTGGGTTTGTACCATCCCCTCCGTGTGAAGTGTTGGGACCCTCAGCACGAGTTGCCCACTGCACTGTCCTGCTGCTGGTGGAGCAGAATGAGCTCTCTCCAGGCCAGGGTCCAATGTAGGACCTGTGTGGTCCTGGTTGGACCCTGGACAGGTGCCTCTCCCCATGGCTGATGGCTGCCTTGCTCCCCTGACAGGATGGCCATCCCCATCAGCATCTCCAACCCTGACCTGGCCCGGCACAGCACTGAGCTCTTCATGGACAGTGGCTTTTCCCCCTCAAGCCAGCGGATGGGAGTCATGGTGGCCTTCAGCAGATTTGAGGACTTCACAAGGTAGGGGTGCAAGGACGTGCCTGGCTGGTTTCATGCATTTTGGGTGCACTGCAGTTGTTTGAGAGCAAAACAGGGTGGAAGAGCTGTATTTGGGCAGTGTCTGGGGCAGCTCCAGTTCCCACCACTGCTGGAGGCTGGGTGTTCTCAGTAGGACAGTTACCTGGTGGGGACATGATGTGGCTGTGGGACATGGCTAAAGCTTACATGGCCCAGGTTAAACACCTCTGCTTGTTACACAGCAGTGCTCAGAGTTGTGTTTCATGAGCTGTGGATTTGCCATGGGCTGGTGGAGCTGGCACACACCGTGGGCTATTGCGCTGGTACCCGTGTCACTGCTACAGTGGGCACCTGGTGCTGTCCCATCAGGCAGGGGTGGGCCCAATGTGCTGGCTGTTCACCCCATCCTTGCTGTTTGGGCAGGAACTTCGATGAAGTGATCTCCTGCTTTGCCAACTCTCCGTTGGAGAGTGGCCTCATCAGCGAGGCACAAGCCACCATCTATGAAGAGGAGGATGCCAAGGTGGGCACAGTGCTGCTGCTGACCCCCCCCCAGGTGGTGCTGGTCTGGCAGTGGTGCTGCTGGTTGGGGTTGACTGGTGGGTTTTGTTGCCAGAACATCCAAGAGGAGCCTATCCACATCCTCAACATTGCGCTTTGCTCAGCTGACCATGTGGAAGATGAGAAGCTGGTGCCCATCTTCAGGGCCTTTGCCCAGTCCAAGGTCTGTCACTGGGTCTGGACACCCTTTCTGCAGACCCTTCAAGCTGGGGCACTGTACCCCACGGCACTGCCTCACCTCCACATGGGGCTCCCCAAAATGCTATAGCTTGGGTTTTGTTTGCTCCCTTGGTGGAGATGGTTAAGCTCCCATGACTGGTGGAATCTTCTGTTTCCATGTAGAAAAATATCCTTGTGGATTGTGGTCTCCGGAGAATCACATTCCTCATTGCCCAGCAGGTGAGTGCAACTAAGCCTCCAACATCTCTGAATACCTTATAGACACAACACTGAGGGATGGATGAACCCATTGTGCATCAGGAGCTGGGAATTAATTAATGAGGGATTCAACAAGTGATTTACCTCCTGTGTGAGCCTTTATGTAGCTCATGTCTCCAGTAGCATGGTTCCTGCAGGGCCACTCCATAGCTTTAAGCTGCCTTTAAAAGGCATCATAGAATCATTATAGAGTTACAGAGTACTTTGGGTTGGAAAGGACCTTAATGCTCACCCCATTCCACCCCTTTGCTATGGGCAGGGATACCTTCCATAAGACCAAGCTGCTCCAAGACCCATCCAACCTCGCCTTGAACACTTCCAGGGATGGGGTGGCCACAGCTTCTCTGGGCAACCTGTGCCAGGGCCTCACCACCCTCACAGGGAAGAATTTCTTTCTAAAATCTAATCTAACCAATTCTTCCCAGCCCTTTTGCCTTTGAGGAGCGAAGCCTGCAAAGTTTTTCCCTTTCAATGAATCCACTGAAAATCAGAACAATCCTCTGCATGCCAGGACGATTCATGTTGTCCTCTCTCTCCCTTTCTTTCTAGAGAGAATTCCCAAAGTTTTTCACGTTCAGAGCCAGGGACGAGGTAAGAGTGAGTGTGAGCACCCCCCTGGTGCTGGCTCACTGCTGGTTCAGTGCTGGCTCACCATGGGCTCACGGCCGTGCCGGGGCAGTTTGCAGAGGATCGGATCTACCGGCACCTGGAGCCGGCGCTCGCCTTCCAGCTGGAGCTGAGCCGCATGCGCAACTTCGACCTGACGGCCATTCCCTGCGCCAACCACAAGATGCACCTGTACCTGGGGGCTGCCAAGGTGCGGGCAGGCGCCGAGACCACCGACTACCGCTTCTTCATCCGTGCCATCGTGCGCCACTCCGACCTCATCACCAAGGCAAGGCAGTGCCGGGTGTCCCTGGTGGGCATATTTTGAGTGCAGGGGTGGTCTGGGCACCACTGAGCCACCTGGGCCACCACAGGAGGCCTCCTTCGAGTACCTGCAGAACGAGGGTGAGCGGCTGCTCCTGGAGGCCATGGATGAGCTAGAGGTGGCCTTCAACAACACCATCGTCCGCACCGACTGCAACCACATCTTCCTCAACTTCGTCCCCACCGTCATCATGGACCCCTCCAAGGTGTGTTTCTCAGGGTTCTGCTTCCTGCTATTTGTGTGTTGCTGATCTGCGGATGGAGGTTCTGTCATTCCCTGTGCTCAGTATGGCTGCAGGGATGGGCAGCCAACCCACAGCTGTTTTCCTCTCCCCAGTGGAGAGGGTGGATGTCATAACCAGGCCCTGGGGATGGACAGATGGGGAAGAGGGAAGGGGCTCTCCAAAGCAAATCCAGAATGGCTGTGTGGGGTGGAGATGCAACAGGGCTGTTGCAGCCTTAGTATTGTGCACTTGAGGGTAGTACTGTCCCTGGAGCCACTGACCCATCCGTGTGCCATCCACGCCCAGATCGAGGAGTCAGTGCGCTCCATGGTGATGCGCTACGGCAGCCGCCTCTGGAAGCTGCGGGTCCTGCAGGCTGAGGTGAAGATCAACATCCGCCTGACACCCACTGCCACTGCCATCCCCATCCGCCTCTTCCTGACCAACGAGTCTGGGTACTACCTGGACATCAGCCTCTACAAGGAAGTGAGGGACCCCAGCACTGGCAGTGTGAGTAACCACAGCACCAGCTGCAAGAACCCAACCACGACTGCCTGAGCACTGTTGGCTGTGGCAGAGTTATGGGGGGGGGCTTCTGTAAAACTCCTTGTGTATCTGCAATGCTGGTCTGTCCAGAGCCCTCAGACTTCCAACAGCATTCCCATGGCTGGTCTGGTTTCACTCCCCTCTGTCTGCATCCAGTTGAGTTCCTCATGGTCATACTTTGCTCCGAAATGTTCTGAACTCCATCCAGTTGGGCTCCTCAGTGTGATGCTGGTGCATGGTCAGACAGTTTTGGGTCTGGGAGGTGAAGGTCATGGTGTCACTGGTACCTGCAGCACAGCAGTGTGACACTGACCCCTCAATAGCAAAGAGTGAGGTGGAAAATCATGCTTGAGACACAGGCACAAGCACCTTGGATAGGCAGGGCTCAGCAGTGCTCCAGCAGAAGACTCATCATGACACTGGAGGAAGGCAGCCAACACTCTGCCCTTCTCCTCAGATCATGTTCCAGTCATATGGAGACAAGCAGGGGCCACAGCACGGGATGCTCATCAATACCCCCTACGTCACCAAGGATCTGCTCCAGGCCAAGCGGTTCCAGGCGCAGTCCTTGGGCACCACCTACGTGTATGACTTCCCAGAGATGATCAGGCAGGTGAGTCTGACTGAGCAGAAAGAGCTCTGAATTATTGCATTTGTTCTTCAACCTCACCCTTCCTAAATATTCCCATCTGGGGAAAAGGCCCCTCTCCCCTGAGCTAGACCATGAGAAAAGGAAAAGAGCCCAAACCACAACACTTTTGGTTATATGAAATATTTCTAAACCAATTCCTAGCTCTTGGAATTCCTGGCTCTCCCTGCCCATGGCAGGGGGTGGAACTAGATGGTCTTTAAGGTCTCTTCCAAACCCAAGCAATTCCAGGATTTGATGATTCTTGCAACCTGCTGTGGTTGCACTCATGGAGGACGTGAACCAGGAGGCCCCATGCAAGGAGGGCTGCAGCACTGGGGGTCTCTGACACAGAGTTTTGCTCCTCCCAGTCCCAGGCTGCTGCAGTAGTGTGTCTGTGCTGGGCGATATCCCAGGAGCTGCCTGGCCTCTGTACCAGCTCATCCTGAGCACTGTGTCTCTGCAGGCTCTCTTCAAACTGTGGGGCTCCTCAGATCAGCACCCCAAGGACATCCTGACATACACTGAACTGGTGCTGGACTCACAGGGGCACCTCGTGCAGATGAACAGGGTCCCTGGAGGGAATGAGGTAGTGGGGGATGATTTGGGAATGGGGTGGGGGAAGCAGGTGGGAGTGGCTGGTGGCTCTATCCATCTGTGTTTAAAGCTTGGGAGATGCTCAAGCATCTTGTCTGTTGGTTAATGCCACCTGCAGCTCAGCCCCGTGTCTCTTGAACATGGCACTCAGTGCTCTGGTCTACTTGACAAGGTAGTGATCAGTCCAAGGTTGGACTCCATGATCTTGAAGATCTTTTCCAACCTTAACAATTCTGTGATTCTCTGGAGAATTCTGTACCTTGTGCTGTTTCGGGGCAGGTGGGGATGGTTGCTTTCAAAATGAAGCTGAAGACCCCCGAGTATCCCAAAGGCCGGGACATCGTGCTCATCTGCAATGACATCACGCACAAGATCGGCTCCTTCGGGCCTGAGGAGGACCTGGTGTTCCTGAGGGCCTCGGAGCTGGCGCGGGCTGAGGGAATCCCCCGTGTCTACATCGCCGCCAACAGCGGTGCCCGCATTGGCTTCGCCGATGAGATCAAGCACATGTTCCAGGTGGCCTGGGTGGACCCTGCCGAGCCCCACAAGGTGTGTGGGCACCTCCCCCCCTGCAGCACAGAAAACAACAAAGGGCTGGGGAAGCTGGGGAAGGAAGGAAGGGAAGGAAGCTGGGACCTCAAGCTGTGGGATCAGAGCGGGGAATGAGCTCACACCTGCACCCAGTACCACAGGGATGGTTCCCTCAACTCTCCCCAGCAGGGTAGAGATAAAACTCTGTCCAGCCCTGGTCCCTGAGCCACTGGTGATGCTCAGTGAGGGTTCGGGGTGGGTTTGGAGAGGGGTCGTGTCTCTCATGAGTGTGCATGGGCGGTTCTGCAACTCATCCTCCTGCTCTTCATTTTCAGGGGTTCAGGTACCTGTACCTGACTCCCCAGGACTACACAAGGATCAGCACCCTGAACTCGGTGCGCTGTGAACACGTGGAGGAGGGTGGTGAGTCCAGGTGAGCCTTGGTATCCCCTGGGGTGCACAGAGACACCCCAAGCCCTGCCCTACATCCTGCCAGGATGCATCTCCCAGCTCCTGGCTCAGCATCCTGACAGACACATTACACAGGTGAGTTCTTCCCTTGGTCCCACCCACACCATGGCTCTGCCTTCCCTGCAGGTATGTCCTCCTGGACATCATCGGGAAGGACAATGGATTTGGGGTGGAAAACCTGAGAGCCGCAGGCACCATTGCTGGGGAGTCCTCCCGCGCCTACGATGAGATAGTGACCATCAGCATGGTACTGCCGGGGCCCCTCCCCTGCTCCCCCCCTCTCTCCTGCTCTCTTTTAAGGTGCCTCTGGAGGGGATAACAGAATGCAACAAGGATCAGATCCCTTCAGAGCATCCTTCCCCAGATGTTTGTGGTCTGTCCTGCACCCTCTCCCCACAGTGACCCCACGTGTCCCTGTGTGTGTGCCCAGGTGACCTGTCGTGCCATCGGAATTGGTGCCTATCTGGTGAGGCTGGGCCAGCGTGTCATCCAAGTGGAGAACTCCCACATCATCCTCACAGGTGTCACTGCTCTCAATAAGGTACTGAGTCCAGCTGTGTGTCCTTCATGGCACTGTCCCTCACACTGCTCTCTGTGTGGGCTCCTTCCCCCTCCCGTGGAAAGAAGTGGCAGCTCCCTTTTCATCACCTCATGGGACCTTGTCTGGAGGAGCTGCAGCTGTGCTGATCTCACTGAGCAGGGAGACCATGTCATCCCACAGTTTTGCAGTGTTGCTCTGGGGCCAGGGCATCATTCCTGGGGCAGGGTGGGATGGATGAGCTGCCTCAGGGGCTGTTGGGCTCCATTTCCAGGGCAGAACCCATCTGTGAGCAAAATCACACTGGTTTAAGCTGATTTGAAACCTGCTGCACTAAACCTGTGCACTAAAGCAGGATCCCTTTGTTTTAACATCAGCCTTGACAGAGGGGGAAATTCAGCCTCAGACCAGAGGCAACGTGTCTGTGCAGAAGTGTGGATTGAGAAACAGAGCAAGGGAGCAGCTCCTGTGGTAGCAGAGCCCCATCTGTTTCTGTTGGTAACTCTGTCCAGGTGTTGGGCCGGGAGGTTTACACGTCCAATAACCAGCTGGGAGGAGTGCAGATCATGCACAACAACGGCGTTTCCCATGTCACCGTCCCAGATGACTTTGAGGGGGTCTACACCATCCTGCAGTGGCTCTCGTACATACCCAAGGTAGGAGGGTGCTGCAGGGTGGTGGTGTGGGGGGTGTTACCCCATACCTGGCTGGTGATCTGCCCTTTGGGGTCTCTCTTGCAGGATAACCAGAGCCCAGTGCCTGTCACTGCCATAAGTGACCCCGTCGAAAGAGAAATTGATTTTATCCCTTCCAAAGTCCCCTATGACCCCAGGTGGATGCTGGCAGGGAGACCCCATCCAAGTAAGTGAGGGCAGTGCAAGACCTTTGCAGCACTGCTCCCAAACATATCTTGCAGGTGCAACCCACCCTGTCCTGGTGTAGAAGGTGCTCTTTGCCATGGGTTGGTGCACGGGGAGCCCTTCACTGCTCACCCTTCCACCATTACATGTTTTCCTGTGCTTCATAGCTCTCAAGGGAACTTGGCAGAGCGGCTTCTTTGACCAGGGCAGTTTCATGGAGATCATGAAGCCGTGGGCTCAGACAGTTGTGGCTGGCAGAGCGAGGTACTGCTGGGAGCAGGGGATGGAGCCTGGGGCAGGGAGCCTGAACATGTGGCCAGGCACACTAGAGCCCTGGTACTGCTCTTGGGATGGGGGAGGGGGAGCAGCTCTGTGGTGGGCCTGGGGTGCAGCACGGAGGGGAAGTGGCCTCTGCTGAGACCACCCTGCCTTGCTGCAGGCTGGGGGGTCTCCCTGTGGGCGTCATCGCTGTTGAGACCCGCACTGTGGAGGTGACGATCCCTGCGGACCCCGCCAACCTGGACTCAGAGGCAAAGGTGTGTGGGGAGACCTTAGCGAGGCCAAGCAGCACCTGAGAGGAGGCTGGAGGGGAGAGCAGGGAAAAAGCTTAGTGGAATTCTTTGGCATGTCTGGATTTTCCTTAATTCTGGTGAAATCAAAGGTGCTGAGTCAGTTTGTATCCTTTCAACTATTTCACACCATGTGCTGCTGACCTACAGTGTGGTGTGCTGGGAAGAACTGGCACGATCTCAGAGCTGCTGCTTACTGTCTTTTCCAGATAATCCAGCAAGCTGGGCAGGTCTGGTTCCCAGACTCTGCCTTTAAAACAGCCCAGGTCATTCGGGACTTCAACCGGGAGCACCTCCCACTGATGATCTTCGCCAACTGGAGAGGCTTCTCTAGTGGCATGAAAGGTGCCTGTGCTTGGGATGCCCAGATTTCCATGCCATGACATACCGCCAGGATCCCTGCCACCCCACAGGGTCCCAGCCTGCCAGGGTCCTGCCATCACCACTCTGGGATGGGGGATTGGGCTGGGGAGGTGATGGGGCATCGCAGGACCCAAGTCCCAAGGGTTGGTGGCTCCCTGCTGGCCTGGTTTTGGGGAGCTTGTTTGCATCTCCAATAGAGAAGGTGGCTTTGGGCAGCTGGAGGAGGCCAGGGCAGTGGCCTGGCCATGGCAGTGGGGTGTCCCAGCCACTGAGTCCCTTTGGCTCTCAGACATGTACGACCAAATGCTGAAGTTCGGCGCCCTCATCGTGGACAGCCTGCGGGATTTCAGGCAGCCTGTGCTGGTCTACATCCCCCCTCATGCAGAGCTGAGGGGGGGCTCCTGGGTGGTCATCGACTCCACCATCAACCCCCTGCACGTGGAGCTCTATGCTGACAAGGAGAGCAGGTCAGCACCCCAAACACATGGGTGTCCCCCACAGCCCCTGTGTGGGGAAGGGAGAGCTGGGGAATGGGGGCTGCAGAGCCACAGTCCCCTGGCAGGGACCTTCTGCCACTTGAAATGTCTGGTTTTAACCCTTTCAAAGCCATCAGTGACAAGTTCCAAGGTTCTTGCAGAGCAGCATGGCAGGTATCATAGAGTCATGGAAAGGTTTGGGATATTCCCAAGGTGTCTCCTTGGAATATCCTCCTGCCTCCAGCAAAGGAGGTAGGTGAGTAAAACACAGTTCTGCAGTCAGGAAGCCTTTTCTCTAACCTGCACATTGGAATGAGCTGTGAGGAGTGGCAGGGTAGACAAGAATCCCAGACTGGAAACAAAATTCTTTTAGGTTTTCTCTCCCTAATTCTCAGAAGAGAGAGCTGCCTCTCTTCTCCCAGGATTTATTCTCCCACGAAGAGCAGTCCCTGCTTTACCAAACTTTCCTTCCAGGGGAGGCATTTTGGAGCCTGGAGGAACAGTGGAGATTAAGTTCAGAAAGAAGGATTTGGTGAAGACCATGAGAAGGATTGATACAGTCTATGCCAAGCTTGTTGAGCAGCTGGGTAAGGGGAAGGGGTTTCAGGGCATTGGTGCTGTTAAATTAAAACATGAGGCTCAAGCTCTGTGATGGCAACCACCAGGAAATCCTTTAGTGTTCCTCTAGGAAAATTTTTTATGGCTTTTCTGATACCATGCCTGTCAAGAGGATATCTTGGTACTTTAGAACACGTGTATCTCCTAGGGCTGGGGGTGGGGTCTACTCCCATGCTTTGAGATGAAAAATGGCAATGACCAGGCTGAACTGTACCCAATGCATTGGGTGGTCCTCGCCTCCGTGTCCTTCCACCCGGCCACAACACAGTCCCACAGAGTCCTTGCAAATGCCACCTCCTCTCTCGTGGCAGACACCAAACACAGTGTGACCTCGCCGTGGCCTCTGTGGCTGGGCTCTGGTGTAACTGTGCCAAAGCAAAGGGACATGGCACCCCGTTTCCCAGTGGGAGTGGCTGATGTGGGAGCACAGAGGGACCACAGATCCCGCGGTGCCTGTGGATCCCACCCCTGGGGCTGCTCAGCACAGTGTGTCCCCCAGGCACCCCCGAGCTGTCGGAGACGCAGCGCAGGGAGCTGGAGAAGCAGCTGAAGGCGCGGGAGGAGCTGCTCCTGCCCGTGTACCACCAGGTGGCCGTGCGCTTCGCCGACCTGCACGACACCCCAGGCCGCATGCAGGAGAAAGGAGTCATCACGGTGAGATGGGAGGGCACCGGGCCAGGGGAAGGGCTCAGGGCAGGGATTTCTGCGGTTGCGGCACAAAGGCAGGCGGCAAATCCCCTCCCGAGGGGCTGCAGCTCCCAGATTGTTCCTGCCCCTATACTGCTCTCTGCCCTCGGTCCGGAGCTGTGAGCGAGCACATCGGCTCCTCCTCCTCCTCCTGCAAAGGCAAACCCTGCTCTGCCTGTTCCTGCAGGACATCCTGGAGTGGAGAAGTGCCCGCTCCTTCCTCTACTGGCGGCTGCGGCGGCTGCTGCTGGAGCAGGCGGTGAAGGCGGAGGTGCTGAAGGCCAACAGTGAGCTCAGCCACATCCACATCCAGTCCATGCTGCGGCGCTGGTTCATGGAGACGGAGGGAGCCGAAAAGGTACCTCCCACTCCAACCTCCTGAGACACCCCCTGGGCGTCCCAAGGGCTCTCACCTTGCTCTCCCATCACACGGTGGTGGTGCTTCCCTGGCAGTTTAAATGTGTGATGAGAATGTGTCAGGTGAGCAGCCCTGAGGCTGGAGATGTCTCTCCAAATCAGGTGACCCCAGTTGGGTGCTGGTGCTCAACATTAGCAAGGTGGTCCCCCCAAAAAAACTTTCTACCATGACAGGGCTTCCCAGGGCAAATGAGAGACTTGGGGTCTTTGCATTTGAGCTGCTTTCAAATGACACACACATGTCGCTGTGCCAGTCCTGTGCTTGCTCAGCTGGGAAGCAATGACATGCAAAGGAAACGTGTTTTACATTAACTTTTTGCATTTTAAACAGTTCATAAAGGTTCCATGAATTTCAGTTTCCAGACTGAACCTTTTACCCCGTGGCTGGAACATGGGAGTGTGGGTGATTGTGCCATGCCGTATATGCAGGACTGGGAAGGAATTCCCATTGCCTGGTTTTGAGGCCACAGGAGGAAGGGGGGCTTCAGATTGTGCAGGCTGCAGGACCCCCTTCCCACTGTGCTGCTCTCCCCAGGGCTACCTCTGGGACAACAACCAGGTGGTGGTGGAGTGGCTGGAAAAGCACATGCAGGAGGATGATGGCACCCAGTCAGTCATCAGGGAGAACATCAAGCACCTCAGGAGGGATTACATCCTCAAACACATCCGCAGGTGAGGGGCCACAGGAGCTGGGATGAGGAGGCTGATGCTGATCCCTGGGGTGGGAACAGCATGGGGTGCAGAGAAGGTGGTTCTTCCTTCAGCCTCCCAGCCAGCTGCCCTCTCCCCTCTGCCTTGCAGTTTGCTCCAGGCCAACCCTGAGGTGACCATGGACTGCATGGTGCAGATCGCCCAGCACATCACCGGTGCCCAGAAGGCCCAGGTGGCCCATCTCCTGTCCACGGTGGACACGGATGACCCCTCCTGAGCCAGGGATGGTGCTGCCCAGGGCAATCCCCTCGGGGCAGGAGGGGCACTGGGACATGGCCTCACCTCCCCTCATGGCTCCTCAGCCCTGGAACTGAAGCCTTGGACTCTTCCTCATGTGCCTAAATAAAGGACACCAGTGTTTGTATTTTAAGCCATGGAGATGGTCTTGCCATCCATGCAGAGGTCCCTCTGGCACGAGGGAGTTCACCAGAGCGGCAGCCTGGCAGAAGATAAACTTGTCCCGAGCCAAGCCTGGAGTCTGGACCTGGTGCAGAAATTGGTTTTAATAAGAATCTAAAGTCTTTTACTGTGTTTTAGTTGCAAAGCCTGGCCCTGATCTCTAAAACAAACACCAGGTCAGACATGTCTTATGAGACTGGACAGAGCTGGAGGTTCAAACCCACTGTCCCAGGGGCCACAGGGAGCAGGACAAAGGAGCTGCCCAGGCACCAACACAAGGAAATGAACATCCTATGAGCAGCAGCCTCAACTGACAGTTTATAAACTGGGAGGAGCAATTTGTCTTGTCCTTCCTCTTGTTGGAGGGTGAAGAGTAGATGTGACTACGAGTAGCTGATGGCCAGAAAAGACCTAAGTGAGCTCATCTGGGAGCTGTTGCAATGGGAAAGTTGAAGTATCCACCACTGACTGACCCAACTGTTCCTCTCACACATCTCATGTCCTTTCTGGCTCCTGTGGAGGATGGAGATGAGGGAGGACACAGCTCCAGGTGCTCCTGCCCTAGTGACCTGGCTCCTCCTCTGAAGCACAGGAGATTAAAAGACCTTGCGGGTGACTTGTCACCTACCTGGACGTGTACCTTACTTCTCAGGTAGCCTTTAATCATCTTGGTCATGGAGAGGACATTTGAACATGTGCTTTCCAGTGCCTCTGGCTGTGTCATTTTACCAGCACAGGGTTACCTTTGGCTCACAAAGGAGGAGCAGGATGGTGGTGGAAGGTGGGATACCTTGTTCAAGTGCAGTGCTGGTATTATTGTGGGGTGAAGGTGTTGAACACCTTCCTGGTCATGCCTGGGCTGGGAGGTCCCCCTGGGATCTGGGGGAGGTCTCCCTGTCCTTGGGTGGGAGTAGGAAGGGCCTTGTGAAACACTTCCTGGTTTGAAAGGCGTCACTGCTGATCCTCATGTGCAGGAGCCAAACCAATGGCAATAAAGTGGGCTCAGCTCCAGGGAAGGATTCCTGACCTCTGTGTCTTCTGTCCTTGTACAAACGTGGTGGATCTGAGCTAGGGGTTGGTGTTTCTGGCCCCTTCCTATGGCACAGGACCTGTTTGGGTGTGGAGCAGCTCTGAGCATCCCTCCTGCCAGCCCCTGTCCCCACACCAGAGCTCATCCAGAAATTTGGCTACAGAGGGTGTGAGGAACAGGGGGGGCACAAAATACCTGTAAACTCCTACTCTCCTGGAGGATTTGAGCCAAGGGATACACCTGTAGAACCAGGTCTGTGAAGGGAATGAATCCTGGGAAAGCCCAGCATGGCAGGGGCTCCCTGCCGCCAGAGCAGTTACCACCCAGCAGCTCATCCAGAGTGACCCAGGCTTAGTGCTAAGAAATATTTATTTAAAAAACACAGACATCATAGATGACGCCAGTCACAGCAAATGATCATCAATCACATTGTCCTTGAGCAATAAATTATGACGTGGAGCACCCTGCCCTTGGGAAGAAGTTTCCACGGACGGATGTGCTGAGAGGATACAGGCACAGTTGTTTTCTATCCCCTGATCTTCACAGAAGGGACTTTCAAGAAAAGAGATGCCCACGGGGTCACTCCAGCATCCTGCACCCTCCAGGTTTAATCCATGGGTGGAGGTGGGAGAGAGGAGCCTGTGAGCACCTGGATATGACACTGGAAAATTCTATTAATGCACAGGAACAGACAAAACCCGACATACAAATATCACTGTGGTCACAGAGGTATAAGTGGACTAAATACTAAATCCCAACTTACTTTCAGATGTTTCATCACATTTTTGCAGTGTATGTTACCAAGTACAAAGCAGGGTTTGAAAGTTTTTTAAAAAGCTACATTAGAATCAGTTTTTCTTAGTTAATTAGGAAAGACAGACTATTATGAATGGTACAGTGACAATATTTGGTCTCTGAATTTTTTTAAAAAAAAGGAGTTTCACAGTATCAAAAGTGCTTATTAAAGAAATGTAGTGTAAAGACTGTGATGAGCTGGTTGTATTTTTGATGCTGAATAATTTAGTGGCTGTAAACCATGGTACTGCAGCATTATAAAACTTGAACAGTGCTCAATAGTTTCTTTTCTCTTCATAACAATAAATATAAATAAATTTACAAATAGTAATACTGCCTAGCACAAGTATAGACAGAAGCACAATACACAAGACTATAAACAAATCTATTTCTTTTAAAAATCCTAAAAATAGGCATAATTCCTAAAATCCTCTAGCCAGTTTAATAGTTCAGTAGTACCACTTCCCTCATGGGTGACAACTTGATTTTTGAATCTAGATACAGCAGTTGTCTGCTATGGGGTTGACTTTTCATTTTTATTTTTGCTCCTTTTTTCCTACCTCAGAACAATAAATTAACAACAGTTAAGTCAGAGAAGTGTTAGTGGTGCAAATATCTCCAGGAACTGGGGGAGGTCTTTGTTCAACAGCAATAGGGATTTGGCAAATTAAGAGAAAATGATTCACCAGGTGCACGATGAACCATTCTGGGCTCCAAGTCAGTGCTGACCAGCCTGTTAACTCTGTTGGTTTTTGTGAAGGTGGTGACCAACCAGCTCCACCAGATCATGGGGGAGATTAAATGTATTTCCCTTAACTGGGTTATTTTTAGCTCAATTCCATTCCAGTTAAAGTTTCTGCTGCCTGATGCCTTCCAGGTCCTTCTGGAGAGCTGACCAGCCCCACAACACAAGTATCTGCATCCCTTCCTCAGGGTTGCCACAGGTGAAAGTGGTTCTACCAGTCACAGTCTGATTTATTTTGGCCTCTCACACTGTAAGTAGCCGACATATCCCAAGTGTCTGCAGGAGGAGCCCTCGTTGCTTCCAGGTGTCGGGATCTGTGGAAGGGCACAGAGCTCAGAGCAGAGGGATGGGTTTGTTGCCTTGTGAGGTCACGTACTGAGCAGCTGCCACGTTGTCCAGGGTGGTGTAAGTGGTGTAGAGGCCGGTGACCTGCAGGTCTGGGAAGGAGCGGTCACTGCCGCTGGACACGGGCGTGAGGCCGGGGGTGCCCAGGTCACAGTCGGAGAGGTGCAGAGGGGATGTGTTGAAGGCACCCAGGGTGTCCAGGCTGAAGCTCTCGTCCTTCATCTCCTCCCAGATGTTACCTGGAAAGGATTAAATCCTGCTCACAGCAGCACATCCCACACCCCTGGGAGCTGTGTGTACGTCACCCACTTCACGGGTAACTAAAGGGCTTCACCCACTGCTCGAGGGTGGTACCGCCATGGGGCAAGGGCAGCAAGTGTGTCTGTTCCCCACAAATTCTCTGGTTCCAGACATTTCCAGGCAGCAGCTATTTACCTGAGCTAACCACATACCCAGGGACCACACCAAGCATTGTCATAAGCCAGAGAAGTTCTCCTTGCACACGAGGGGAACACCAAGGCACAAGCACAGCCCTGGTTTCCCATGGGCAGTGAGATGTGGTGTCCCACATCCCTGCAGTGCCTGCTCTGGAGCGAATGAAGGGGGTTTGCTGTCCTACCTGGCACAAGGACAAAATCCATCCTGGAAGGCCAAGGAAGTCATACGGCAGAAGCTGACACCCAGCACCAGTTATCAGCTCAGTCCCATCCCATGCCAGAGGATCCAGGTTGGATATCCAGTGACTACCCAACCACAGAACCCCCTCCTTGCCCTCCCCCGGGCCCTGCCCCTTACCTTGCAGTGCAAAGTCCATGATGCTGGGATCCAGGGCATCCACCTCCGTGCTCATGTCTGCCGGCACATTGGGGAATTCCGGAGGGGCCCGTCCCAGGGGATGGTGGGGCAGGGGGCTGTGGCTCATGTCGGGCAGGGTGTGCAGGGGAGGCGTCTGCGCAGGGGCAGGAGAGTTTGGGGCGATGCGAGCCTGGGTCTGGAGCTGGTGGTGCAGGGGCAGGGACTGCAGGGACAGTGTCATGATGGGCTGAGGCTGGAGCTGGGACACCGGGATCCGGCCCTGGGCCGTGGCCATGTGGCTCAGGGGGGGCACCTCGGGCTCTGCCTGTTTGCTGGGCCGCCTGCAGCTCTCGGGTCTGTCGGTGATCAGCTTGTCCAGCTCTTCTGCACAGGCAATGCCCATTCCCAAGGAGGAAAAGAGACAGTTTAACCCGTTTGTTGAAGCAGGGATGGGCCAAAGTGTTTCACAGGTTCCAGACATTTCTGCCATAAAACTGACCTGGCAGTGTCTGTCACTGGCTGAGACACAGCATTGGCTGAGACTGTGCAGGGAGCAAAGAAGTGCCATCTACTTCCTCACCCTCAGCCCTTACCCAAGTCCACTTCCACAGTTACCCCTGACTGAGCTAAAGACATATACAGACTTATACAGAGCAACCAAACCACCCTTGATGGCAGCTCACCCTCAGGTGCAGAACTAGATGGCCTCAGTAGGTCCCCAGCTCACAGAAGACTCTGAATTCTGCTTGTCTCTTAAATAAGACTCATAAAAGTGATTCCTGACAGTTTCAGTGGCCCTTTAGCTTGTAAACAAATAAAACTAATTTATCACTGATCGTATGTTACTGATTTTGCAGCAAAAAACTCCACCTGATTTTGTCAATACTGAGCTCCTGAAAGCTTCAAACATGTTTCTTCATAAATAAGAATGAGAAAGGCTTAACAAAGGGAGGGTTTTGCAGAAGAACAGACAGGAAGATGTGACACTATAATCAGTAACACTGGAGGCAGCGGGACCCTCAGGGAAGGCCGTAGATGTTTGGGATGGGACAGGGAGACAAAAGCCCTACCTGGGTTGGCCATGCTCCTGTGAATGGCAGCCAAGTCCTTCCTCTTCCACTTCTGCATCTCCTCCTCCATCTTGTCAATCTTGGCGGGGTTGAGGGCCCACAGACACCCTTTGCGGGAGGTGCCGCTCAGCTTGTTCTCCACCTTCTCAAAGCACTTGTTCAGGGACAGGTTGTGGCGCACGGAGTTCTTCCAGCCATCTGGGGCTGTCTGAAAGTGTGGGGGGGGTTAGACAAACCAGCCATGGATTTGGGATGCTGCACTTCCCCCCTGGGGCTGCACAGGTACCTTGAAGTAGGGGAAGTGTTCCTTCATGAAGCTGTAGATCTCGCTCACGGGGAGACTCCCAGTCTTGCTGTTCTTCAGAGCCATTGCGATCAAACAGCTGGGACAGGGAAAGACAAGGAAGAACTGAACCATCATGGAATGGGTTGGGTTGGAAGGACCTTAAAGCTCATCTCATTCCACCCTCTGCCATGGGCAGGGACACCTTCCACTATCCCAGGTTGCTCCAAGCCCTGTCCAACTTGGCCTTGGACACTTCCAGGGATGGAGCAGCCACAGCTTCTCTGGGCAACCTATGCCAGGGCCTCACCACCCTCACAGGGAACAATTTCTTCCTAATATCTCATCTAAATCTCCTCTCTTTTGGTTTAAAGCCGTTGTCCCTTGTTCTGCCACTCCAGGCCTTCTCCTGGCCTAGTAACATTGGACCCACTCCTCCAGTCACAAATAGCTTGCTGATCCTGGGATTTCTGTTTTCACAGGCTCAGAAGTCACCCTGTGATCATCAGATTTTAATCCTCTGTGCTATTACTCCACCCTTATGCTGATATCCAGAACCACTCTGCTTGTTCACTCCTGCTGCCCCTCAGGGGCGGCTCCCACAGAACTCCTGGGTGGGTGATGGGATTTTTGTTCCCTCCAAAGGAATCAAACACTTCCATGGCACCATCCCTGCAGTGTTGCAGCCACCTCTGTTCTCCACTCACCTGTATGAATAGATGGGCTTGGGATAATGCTTTGGATGCAGTTCCTGGGCAGAGTGAGGAGCCAAGCGTGGCTGGGAATAGTGTGGCTGTGTCCCATAGGATGTGTTGTAGATTCCTGCTGGGTTACACTGTGTGCAGGAGGAGAAGAAGGGAAATGCTGGATGCAAAATGTCTGTGAGTATGTAGGCTCAGGGATATTTTATTGTGGGTTTTTTTAAAGAGTTCTAGAAATGATCTTGGCAGGTACTTCAGGACAGACAAGACACACATGGCAGTACCTGTTGGGTGTTCTGGGCCAGGCCAAACACCTGCTGGGAGTGAGAAGGAGGAGGAGGAGGAGGAGGAAAGAGCTGTCGCTGTGTTTGTAAACCAGGAGACAGTTGCCCACCCACGGCGTAGGGGCTCATCTGCTGAGAGAGACACACCAGTCGTGACACTCCTGGATTCCCAGCACCTTTTCTTAAGAGGTGGGGCAATAATGGGCCATCAAGGCCTGCTCTTACATTTGCTCCATGTGTAGAAATAGAATTGAGGCCCAGGATTCCCTGGGGAAGGCTGGCTTGGACATGGATCATTGCTCCAGGAGCTCCTGTTGAGTGCAGGGTGTTTGTCACAGGACCTGTGCGGAGAGAGCAAAGGCAAGGAATGTTCACATGGAAGTCCTACTTCAGGAGAGCTGAACTGATGTTTAATGGACGCTGTTGAATACAGTCAGGCTCTGGACTGGATAATCACACCTCTCTACCTTTCCTAATTACAGCTCTCTGTCTTTCCATCCCCGTAGAACCCAGAGCATTTCACAGTTTGCAAAGGTCACATCAGCTGCTTCTAAAACTCGTTACACAGGGAGTGAAGGGTGGCAGCTGTTTAACAGTCCACGGAGGGGTTACAGACACCGTGTCTTTCAAAAGGAAAACAACATATTCAGCACTGTCTGTACTCCAGGAGGATTTGTGCTCTAAGGCAGGTGGGATGGGATGATGCTGCAGGGAACAAGTGTGTTTACCTAAAGGATGTTCACCAAGGAAAGAAAGGAGTTCAGTGAACTCAGGCTGTAAATCTGTGTGAAGCAAAGAGTGGTGAGGTAAATCAGGTGCTCTTGGGTTTATCAGTGTAGAAACAAAGCAGAAACACTAATTACCTAATTCCAAAGCTGTTGAAAACCTCTGAGCCCCAGGTCTTAAATACCTCGGCTCGAGTTCACCCAACAAGGCACCAGCAACTGCACTGAGCAGAAATTCCCATGGGATCCAGGGACCTGCTGTCAGTGCTGGGGCTCTGCCTCTTGGGACGAAGGAAGGGGATCAGCAGTGCCCTTTATGAGAAGCCAACAGGCTCCAGGTCCTTGGACAGGAAGCAAAATGTAAAGCATTTAAAAGGAATCAGCTAAGGGAGTCTGTGGGGGGAGAGAGAGAGGCAGGGGTGGGTTGTGGTGTTAAGGAGCAATTATTCCCAATCCCAACGTTACCTGGCTGCTGGAGCATGGCATTCTGGGCCCCAAGGCTGAAATCCATCCTCCCACTGGCCATCTGCTGTAACCTGGGCACATCCACGGACGTCAGCCAGGACAGGGACTGCAGGTCCCCAGGGAGCTCATCCTCGCTCAGCTGGGATGGGTCGGAAGCCAAGAGCCTGCAGAGCAGCAGGGAAGGTTATTGGGAGCAGGGATGGTGCTGCACTGCCCCTGGAAAGGGGGGAGATGGCTGGGATGCCACAGCTCGTGTGGGTCAGTGGAAAAAGGCATCAGGCTGGAATTCTGTTTGCAAATCCCTTTGGTTTCCCAGCTGGTTACTGACACCCTTCACCTGATCCCGCGTTCCTTTGTACAGTTGGAAACATTTTGGTGAAGAAAACTTCCTGTGAGGTATTTATAGGGGAAGAAGGCCCAGGAACTCAGAGAGAAACTGCCTGGAAACAAGCCCAAAGTGGATTCATTATTGTCACATTCGTCAGAAATTTGCATTTGTTTAGCTTTGAGTATCTTAAACCTGTCAGGAATTTTAACCTGATAATTTTGTATGATCTCTGAAATACGGTGGCCAACCAGCCTTGGAAGGACTTCTGTGGCCGAGTCCTGGGATTTACCCAGCTGCTGCATCCCATCAGTGAGGATGGATCAGCAGAGCTGCTGTGTTACAAAACTTTGCAGAACGAACTGGTGATCTCTTCCATTCAGATACATGAAGTTATTGACACTCAACAAACAATTTTGAGGCAGTTTTTGACATCCTAAAGCTCCAGAATGAAGGGGGTTTGACTGAACACCCCATAACTGCCAGGATGCCTTTGGCAACAAAACCAAGGCACAGCAACGACAGGCTGCTTTCGGTTTAAAGCTCTGCTTTCGACACATTCTTCACCCTCCACCTCACCTGTTCTGCTTTGCTTCTGGTAGAGCCTGTGGTACAAAATGGGAATATTGGAATATATTCACAATACTCAAACTCACATTAAAGTCACTAAAAGAACTACTGCAAGTGAAAGACTAAATTAATTTATTTACGTGGAATGGTATTATAGGAGTCATTGGTACATCGAGGAGTAAAGCAGTAATTAGGACATGTCAGGAAGTTGTCATTAGACACCCAGAGTAAATACAAAGGGATTCCCATCCAGGCAAACATCTTTATCTCTCAGAATAACATAATTCAGTTGGCTGTAGTTGATTCTGCTTTCAAAACCAAGGCTTTAAAGAGCTCTCAGAGTGTATTAGAGCAGCTGCGTGGTGCTGATCTGTGTTTGTTGCCAAACGATGCTGCAGAAGCCTTAAATAAATCTGGTCTCTTGCTGAAGCATCTTTTATGTTTTACACGACTCTAAATCAGCTTAAAAGAACAAGGCAGAACTCCAGTGCCTGCCTGCCCTGGAGCTTTCATCTCCTCTAGTCAAGAATTCCAGAAACACCTATCAAAGCTCCCTAAACTGTTATCTGGGAGATCTTTAAAGCAGAATGTGATTCGTTTGTAAAAGCAGAATGTAGTTTGTTTGTAAAAAGATTTTGAAAAGAAGAAAAGAGGGGAAAAAATCAACACGGGACCAGGAGCCAAAAACTCAAACCCTGGCCAAAAAACCCATCTTCCAATCTCTCTGCCAGCCTGCCCCGTGTTCTTTCTCCTACTGTAGTTATCGGGCAATAATTAGCATTGCCATGGTTACGCTGTTCAGTTATTTTGTGAGGCCTGGGACTTAAATCCAGAAAAAGACCATCAGGTGACGGCTGTGCCGGCGGAGATTGGCTGGATTGGAAGAAAACAAGAGCATTAAATGATTCGAAAACTGGGCAGGCTCATGTCGTTTGCAACAGTTGGGCGCATTCAAGGGGAGCCGATAACCCATTGTGCGCCCAACGACCGCTGCCCGCGGCACGTGGCCCCCATTGTTTTGGGGATTCTTGCTTAATTGTTTCCCCCCCC
>VZRE01014863.1:340275-399420 GCA_013396775.1 Cephalopterus ornatus
GCCCGTTTCGCGGTGCCCGGTGCTCTGTGCCCCATGTGCGGAGCCCGGTGCTCTGTGCCCCATGTGCGGAGCCCGGTGCTCGGCGCCCAGTGCCCGCTACCCTATGCCCGCTTCCCGGAGGCCGATGCTCGGTGCCCAGTGCCCGCTACCCTATGCCCGGTTCCCGGAGGCCGGTGCTCGGTGCCCGGTGCCTGGAGCCCGATGCCCGGTACCCTAAGCTGTGGCCCCGGTGCCCGGTGGCCGCAGCCCCGCTCGGCGCCGCGGGGAGCGGAGCGGAGGCAGCGCCCGGACGCGTCTGTCCCTTCCCGCCGCCGGTCCCGCTCCGGGATGGCCGCGGGAAGGACCCGGGAGCCGCCGCAGCGGGAAAAGAGCCGGGACAGCCCGGGGGGCTGCACCGCCCGTTCTGCTGCCTTAGCGCTGACACTGTGACGGGGGTGAGGCACCAGCACAGGTTGCCCAGAGAAGCTGTGGCTGCCCCATCCCTAGAAGTGTCCAAGGCCAGGTTGGACAGAGCTTGAAGCAACCTGGGATAGTGGAAGATGTCCCTGCCCATGGCAGGGGGATGGAACTCGAGATACTTTAAGTCTCTTCCAACCCAAACCACACTGTGATTCCCTGATTCTATGAAGGTGGATCCCCATGGACCTGCAGCCGTGGGGCGAGGGGCGGTTGCCCCACTGAGAGTGGGTGGAGGTGGAGGGGACATGGTCCTGCCCCTGGAAGGCACCCACAGAGCCCAGCCAGCCCAGGGGATGCGAGTGGCAGGGAGGGACCCAGGCTGGTGACTGAGGGGTCTGGTAGATGGGGGCACCTTTATTTAACTACAGTTACACATAAAATAAACAAATAGTCCCCCTGTATTCAGCACTGGTGAAGCACCTCAAATCCTGGGGACAGTTCTGGGCCCCTCATGACAGGACAGACATTGGGGGTGTCTGTCACCATGTCTGAGTGCCCAGGGAAGGGAACGGAGCTGGGGAAGGGTCTGGAGCCCCAGGAGCAGCTGAGGGAACTTGGGGGCTCAGCCTGAAGGAAAGGAGGTTCAGGGGGGACCTTCTGCCTCTCTACAACTCCCTGACCAGGAGAGGTTTGGGTTGGACATCAGGGGGAATTTCTTCATAGAAAGGGTTGTCGGGCATCAAAACAGGGACCAGCCTCCCTTATTAGGAAAATGGCTTTTATGTAGAAGCAGTTTGAGGTCAGTGATGATATCAGGTCATTTGAGCTCTGCATAGCAAAGCTTAAATGTGGAAATACTTCCAATATCCTTGCATGATGAAACCCCAGAAGATTCGTGATAAATGTATTTCCTTGTGCTTCACAGTTTACCACAGAGTATAGAGGGGAGAAAATGTGAAGACAGAGATTTTTTTTTTCTGCTCTTAATGAGAATCTGTTCACTTTGATGAGCATCAAATCTCCCTCTGTTAACTGCTGTCAATAGAAGTGCAGATTAATCAATATTTCTATACATCAAGGCCTATACCAGGCACATCTGGAGAACCAAAATAAGAGGGAAAGTCTCAGTACTGCCAGAGCCTAAGGCACGGAGTTGGCACAGTTGCAAGTGTCCTCTTGATTACAGAGTTATTAAAATGTCATCTTTTCATCATTATATCCTTTCCTTATATCTTAAAAACCATTTTAAAATACGCATTCCTGGAGCTGGATATTTGCAGGAAGGGTGAGGATAAAACACACCACTTCTTTCAGCCTTCCTTGGAGCCTGTTCAGGCCATTGTGTGGAGCTTTTCGCCTGACTGGTTTCCTGTAGCAGAACATTCCATGCAGGATTCATTTCTCCAGGTGATTTGCATACCTCCTGCTTGGAAGGGCCACATCAGACCAGGTGAGGAGAAAGAGTGGCTCCTGCCTCGTTTGCTCACTGGGGGAGCTTAAACTGGAACGCGGAGGGATAAAGGGCTTAGTTCCCCAAACACTTGGAAGAGCGCTCAGCAATTTGCAACAAGGAAAATTCCAGTTAATTGTTACAAAGAACGTTTTCACAATAAGGTCCGACCCTGCAACAGAGCACATGGGGGTTGTGAGTCCCTGCCCTTGGAGACACTCGGAATGGGACAGGACAGAGCTCTGGGAAATTCATGGAATGGTTTCTGTGGGAAGGACCTTAAAGCTCATCTCATCCCACCCCCTGCCACGTGCAGGGACACCTTCCACCAGCCCAGGGTGCTCAGAGCCAACTGCTCTGTGTCACATCAGCCCAGAGTTTGAATTCAGGTAAACTGCAAACTGATGACTGGATTTCCAAAGATTGGCTGTAGCTGATTTTTCCTTGCTTTAGGTGTTTTCTCACCAGTTATTGTTACTCCGGAGGCATTATGCTGTGTAGGAAAGGAATATCAGTGTGTTTTATCTTCTGATGTACAGTAACTGGGTTCCTTTATGTGAATTTTAAAATGAGAAAACACAAGATATGGACAATTGCTGTTTTTATTTAGAGTCTTATTTAAGTTAAGGAATAGGGCAAATTCACCTGCCAAAACTGAAGTCATTTTTACAGTGAATCTTAGCAGAGAAATGTGTTTTAGGTGCTTCTATTCATCCAACTTCTGTCAAATGTATTTGGTGACAGGCAAAATCACATGTAGCCTTTAAAATAACATAATGCTTAGCAATAGGTTTCTTCCTTTCTTTGGAGTAACCAGCTTGTAGCAAATAAATAAAACAATAAAACCAAACAGGTAAAACAGGGATTTGCTTAGTAAAGACAATAATTTTCTTGTGTGCGAATTTCTACAAAAATATTGTGAATTTCTGTAGACTTTCATTTAAACTGTAGTAATTGAATTAATTTTGCTGCCAGCTGAGGTCATCATAAAACAAGCTTGGTTTATTTTCCAAGCTCTCCATTTTACTTTAGGAGACAAGTGAAAAAAACCCCAAGCAACGGAGAGCTGAGGGTTTATGAGAACTCTGTGAAGACTTTGGTAACCTCTGTGTAGCCAGGCTGAAAAATCAAAATATTTCTCCCACCTCTGACCAGTTTGGACTGTGACTGGTGTCTGTGGTGAACCCAGAATGGCTGAATAGCAGCTTCATGTTTACTCATCATCTTTTTCTGTGAAAGGGACATTGGTCCATCCTCACTTCGATCTTCCTACTCCTCACTTGGCTTTTTTCCTGATTACACTTTTCACCTTTCTTCGCCTGAGGACCTAAAACATGTGGAGAAAATAATGATGTGAACTCCGATCAGTACCCTCTGTTTGATGAAATGTGGTGATTTTAAAGCATTTAGTGCTCTGTAAAAAGGAAGAGTTTCCTTGTACACTTCAAGCCAGCTTTGTTTGATGTGAAAGAGAGGATTCTTTAGCTCCTCCTTTATTTACCCAGTGCCTTTACAATTCAGCCCTTCAGTCCCCTCCTTACAAAATATTCTATTTACACTTTAAACTGCAACTTCATCCCGCAGATTCTCCATCCCTGATGAAGATGGGAATCGTGTTGTACTTCACCCCCCTGCCAGTGCCCAGATCTGGGGTTGTTTTCTCTCCCTCAGAAATAAAAAGCAGCTATTTCAGTTCCCCATGGGCTCTTTTCCCAGGGCATTCATATCGGAATGAAACCAATGTGCAAGTGGATCCTGGCCAAGCCATTTGAAACCCAGGAAACTTTACAAGCTTCCCTCCTTTTATCCCCTTGGAAAAGCCCCGACCGTTTGTTTTATTCCAGGATACTGTATCGTAACAAATTATACTTAAAAATCATTTGGTGTGAAATTGCAGATTAATCCCACCGGGCCGGGGGGCTCAGCCCTGTCTGGCCACTTGGGAGCACACAGATGGTGGCTCTGAGAGGGACAAAAGGCACAGGCACTGATTACATGCATGGATGTAACGGACAAAAAGCCCTTCCCCACGGAGAAGGTGAGGAAAACACACCGGAGGTCCCGGTGCCTGCTTTGGGCAGGGAAACTGCATTTTAAACTGTTGAAAATGTGCCACAAACAAAAGGAAACCTGCTTTTCAACTCCCTTTGAATTCCCTTTTTTACTTCCAAAGGCCATTACGACTTTTCGCGTTTTTCCTTGTTGTTGTTGTTTTGTTTTATTGCTTCTTTAGGCAGCAAACACCAACAAATGGTGATTCCTTTTGCAGTCTGGCAGCTTCCCTCACTGCCCTGCTCCTAAAACAGCGCCTGCTGTTCTGTATTCCAAAGGGACACAGTTGTCCTGCTTGCTGGGAAGTGCTGAAAGTCTGGCCTGGATGAAATGAATCTTCATCCTCGTGAAGATGATGTTGCTGAAGTTAAAACTGCCACCTGACCTACTCGCTGATTTTTAAGGTGAAATTGTTCACACTTAGGAACAAAATCCATCGTGCTGCGTGTCCCTGGTGGGAATTCAGGTGTGTGAGTACAGTGCTCAGTCTCTGGAACGTCCAAAGCCAGGTTGGAACGGGTTTGCAGCAACCTGGGATAGTGGAAGGTGTCCCTGCCCATGGCAGGGGCTGGCACTGGATGAGCTTTAGGTCCTGTCCAACCCAAACCATTCTGTGATTTGCCAAATACCTGGAAAACTGGACCTGTGGCTCCTAAATACCCCTGTAATAGAAATCTTTCAGAGCCAGAACTGTGTGTGCTTTAAGAGCCGGCAGAGCCCCCAGACCAACTCACCAAGGCACAAAGAACCCGACAATATATTTATAATTTAGCCACTTAAACCTAACCTTAGCACAGATTTACCTTTGTGAGCAAACTACAAGAATATTTTGCCTTGATATTGGTCTATTTTGGGGCCAAACACAGTTTATAGATGATATAATTGTGCAGTGCAGTTATTACATGCAGTAATATGAAGGAAGTGTTGTGACAGGAGAATTCTGGTTGGCTCGTGTGTTTTCCAGCACTTCAAATGTCCAACAGAATTGCTTTTATCACAGGCTGTCAGGAGATTTTAACCCTCAAGATGTCATTAATGAGAAAGTGATCTCTGAGAAATGTAGTTTTTAGTGTTATTTTTACATAGCCTCCAGCAAAATAGTTACTTTTAGAAATACAGGGCTTAGTACAAGATTGTAGAAATCAGAAAAAATTGGGATTGAAGCCAAAATTCCTTCCTTGAACCATCCTGTTGTCTGTAGATATCGTGCTGTATGTGAAAATTAGGAGCAGCATGTGCAGGAGAAAATATTGCCTTAAAACAGAAAGGGGTAAAAGGTTGAAATAAAAACTTATTGTCTCTCTGAATTTTTAATGGCCTAATTATTAATTGCATTATTAATTTCAGTGTCCTAAATTTCGACAATGAAATGAGAACAAATCCTTGTAGTATGTCAGCACAGTATTAATGCTTTTATTTTGCATTTTGGGGGTGAAATAAATAAATTCTTTGGAAATTATCTGTTGGGTTTTTTCAAATATGGAGGGAAATCAATATGCTGTTGGCATATAATTTATAATCTAGCTTGTCACTGAAAGAGGCAACTTGAGCCACAGAGCACAGAAAATTGTCACTTTTGATCTCTTTATTGCTCTTTTGTAGTCCGTGGTTTATTTACAGCTGAAGAACTGTGCAGAGAATCCTGTGTAGGTCTCACTTATTTCTTCGCCGTAGTAATGAGTTTTTCCTCAATTAATATTCCTCATTTTGTCAGCAGATCTCCATGGATTGCGTCGTGCAGATAAAGGCAATTAATGCTTTTATCTACACGTGTGCTCACATAAAGATTCCCCTGTTTGTAGATGAAAAACGAGGAAAGAAAAAAAAAAACGAGATTTCGGAGCTAATTATTTTCAGTTTTGGGTGAATATACAACTGTTTTGTTGCAGAAGCAGTGAAGGTTGACTAACTACAGAAGTATTTTGGGAAATTCTTATTCTCATTATTCTAATTATTATTTGCTGAACTTGAATCTCCTTGATCACATCGGGCTTATTAACCAGGACTAGAGATACTAAGATAAAACAATCCTCAAGGTTTCTGGAGAAAAGCCTTAATAAAGCCACACAATTTTTTCTTTGCTTCTATTTCTGCCATATTTCCAGTGTATACACACACACATTTTATCTTAAATAAACAATAACGCTCATAGGGTGTCAGGGTAATACTTGAAAGTGTAAAGCCCAAATTCAGTGTGATAAAGACCTTTCAGAATCCATGACAGAAGGATTGATTTCCAATTTCTTCCTGGCTTCTGTGAATCTTGGTTGAATATATAACTAGTTATACACATATATCATCCCTCACAAAGCAAATTCACTTTCCTGCCAGTCATCCACCTGTTAGGTGATTCCTGGGATTCCTGGTTCTGAGCATTTGTGTAACTACAACTTCCCAGGTGGAAGGATCCTGCGGGAGCCAGCGCTGCTCATTCCTTTGGAGTCAGTGGGACCGACCACGTGAGCAAAGAGAGGAATGTGCATATTTTTCTAAGGGTCTAAGATCCTTCTCTTAATAAGGCCATCATCAAATTAACATAATCAAGAAGTCGTCAGTTCTTTTATGAACAGCTTCTCTGGCAGGTTCCTGCTCCCTCAGCATCTCTGCTCTGAACAATATCACAATGTAGTGAATATTGTTTCATGCTTCCACGACACACAAGTCTAATTAAACCATTTCTGCACCTCCCCTGCCCATAACTCTTCATTTCAGCAATTAGAAGACACCCCAGTACGGACACGCTGTTTCATCAGCTTTTAGGCTCCGAGACTTAAAACTAACATTTTCAAAAGCATTTCATGGTTTGAAAGAATGGTCAATTAACCTTGGGTTTCCTGTGGGGAACCCTGCAAAGAACTGTCAACAGTTCAGTTTAGAGAGATTTGTCCAGTGACCTACAAGGCCACGAAGTTCACGAATGCATGTACCAGTGTCATCATAGATTTGTTCCCTGGGTTACTGTCACAAGGGAAGGAACTGATTGTTTGGGGGTTCCTGCTACAGTAAAAAGTGACCGACGGGTGACGGGACCCCGGAGCTGCTCCCGGGCAAAACCGGAGCCACTCAACAGGAAAAACCTCCGGTATCTCCAAGATGAATTATGTGTCTCTTTCTCTTCCTCCCATAAGGTTCTTTCTTTTTTTTCAGGAAGGGGCCGGGGGGCGTCCATGGACTGCCTGCTGAGTTTCTTTGTGTTTGGAATTCCCTCCAAACGGCAGCGTAAGATAAACGTCTGATTATTGCAGTGCTGACAGTCTTCAGATTTAAGTGATAGCAACATCTCACTCTTTATACCAAATTAAGGGCATTCTGCGGAGCAGTAGGAGTTGATTCAGGGATGCACCTGCTGAAGGAAGTCAACAAACCCATTCTGAGCCCTTCTGGAGAGATGACACCATCGAGCTGCAAGGAGCTGATTCTATTGTGAAGTCTGAAAGAAACCAGAAGTCTCCTCCTGGCCACTGAGGGCCAAAAAAATCTCTGGTTTCGTGAGGGAGGCAGAACTAGCCACAAATAACATTATCTTCCATAGGATCTGATAAATGGAAATGAAAATCTAGCAGGTGGCACTTGTCTTTGCTTTTCTTTCAGTGCTCTATAGACACAGGATTTTATTGCCATTTCACAAGCCGCATGGAGAAGTGATTTTATTTTCTTCTACTCAGCTTCAGAATGTTCTCTCTGGCCAACCTGTCAGATCAAAGTTTGAGGTATTTGTTCTTATCTTTACTGGTGGCCAGTTATTTCTTCAGCACTTCTCTCTGCTTGACTCTGAATGCCCTGTATCCTTCTGTGTCCTCAGTCTTTAATTTAAAATACCAGAAAGATCTGGATTATGGCACTGCACCCTCAGGTGAAACAGGAATAATTCAGTGTCATGTGAACATGGAGCTTCTACATTAAATCTGGTTTTCCTGGCTTTTGTCACACCCATGACTCTTTCACAAGCGTCAGGTTCGTTGCTTCACGATTGTAACTGTCTCTAGTGCAGTTTAAACAGCTCAGGTGATCCTGTGCAACGCTCCAGACTTAAAATTTTAAGATATGAAATAATCAGGAGGGTTTTCTTAAACATACATGTCCTTGTACTTGTAGAATCATGGAAGGGTTTGAGTTGAGAGGGATCTTAAAGCTCATCCAGTCCCACCCCCTAGACATTCCACTAGACCAGGTTTCTCCAAGCCTGTCCAACCTGGCCTTGGACACTTCCAGGAATGGCACATTGTACTTTCCACCTGAATTCCCACCAAGGACACTCAGCTGTGCATCCGAAGAGCAGTTTCTGTACTGGGTGCAGGTAACAGCTGCTGCAAATAAAGAATTCTCCAAAACCTCAGTGCTTCTGTTTTCCCAAGTGCTGCAGGATCTGAGCTGGATATCCTTCAGATTGGAGGAAATAGAGACATCTTTATATAAATTTCTTAAAACTGGACCATATCTATAGATTATAATTGAAACCTGTGCCCTGTTCTGAGTTTTACACTGATGCAGAGTCGTGGCTCAGGCCCCACAGATCTTCTGCCCTACGGTGATTCCCACCTGAGCACATCCATTGGGTCAAGCCAAGAAGATTTTCACCCAGACCTGAAGTGATGTGAGTCTTTCAGAGCTTTCAACCGTGGGAAGACAAAGGGGGAAGGGAATAACATTGATCCTTTGTATTGCCAGCAACTCTAGGTTGTATTTTAGGCAATGATGTGTTTTATAGGCCATTCATTAAGAGCTGGGCTCCATGATCCTTGTGGATCCCTTCCAGCTCAGAATATTCTGTGATTCTGTGATTCTGTGAGTCTGTTGTTCTCATGTGGCCACCGAGTCCCCTCGTGAGGTTCTTGGTGTGCAGGAAGGGAAGGATGGGTTAAAAATAACGGGTCTCATTTATAAATTTGCCCATTCTTTCCTAACAGAACTTGCTGGGGAGCGGCTGAACTGCTCTTTCTGTGCTCAGAAGTCCCAGAGCACAGATTTAAAATGCAAAGCCTGGCTTTGCAGGCTGGGATGTGCCAGGGTGGGGGGGAGGGGAGCAGGGGATGAGGAGCCGAGGGCGGCGCGTTGCACGAGCAGCGATAGACATTGAGAAAGATATCATTAGATTAAAAAGGTGTCTCCAGAGAGAGACAAAGGGCCAGCCAGGGCCTGGCGTGTCAGCATTGCCCAACACGAGCCTCAGAGTCATTGCTGGTGACAACAGCTGCTCGGGGAAAGGCTTTCCTGGGAGACATCCCCATCCCACCAGGGCCCAGTGTGCGAACACACACGGGCTGTCATTCCAGCAGAGTAAACGGGCAACAGGCTCCACACCTCCCTCTCCTCAGGATTAATTACTCATGGGAAGTGACAGCTACTGTCTAGTGCCTCCAAGTTGTCACCCATTCATGTTTCCTCAAGGAGAAATGGCTTCATTTCTGAATTTGTCCGACTGTCCCATCACAGTTCTGAAAGCAAGAGATGACCAATTTCTCCTTCTTTTATTGCTGAGGCTGAACTGGAAGAGATCAATTCATTGTTCATAACATCTCTCATGACAGCTTGCTTTCTTGCTACATTCAAATTAACTTTCCTGGGTTTATTTTTTATATGGAAAATAAAAGCTCAGCAACTCTGCTACAATTTTTGAAGCGTTGCCAAAGGAAAATGTTGGTCCTGCTAAACTCCTGAAAACTGGCACTGGAATATGAAGTTGGGCACTTCTTTTTCCAGTTTTTCTTTGGCCTCGTCAAATAGGTTTAACCTTTATGGATTATATATTTTGTTTATAATGGGCAGTTTAATGGATGGATTGAAATATAGGGGTATGTACCAGGAAAAAAAAAAATCTGTTGGGGTTATTCATGTGCTTTTGGATTTGATTTCCTTCCTACTTCCTTATTTAATAACTAGGTTCCTTAAGACTCCTTAAGCTTGAATGACCCATGTTTTGTTGCCGGGTCTATTCCACTGACCCCTGGCAAGACCCCTGCCCCAGTTCGTCCATCAGACAAAAATGAATCTATTCCAGGAGCTCTCAGTTCCCATTAGCTCTAATTGAGCCTGACAGTTGGAGACAGGCCTCATTATTTTTAATTGGGCCCTATAGTTCTAGAGTGAAATTAAACACAATTTAATGCAGATAGCTCATCTCCCTCACTATGACACAGTCAAATTGTATTTTAAGTTTAATGAAACAACAGGGTTTGTTTCCAGGCTTTGCTTTTGCAGAGTGTTACTGCTTTGAGCTCTGTGTTATTTCCAACTTGCCTGGTGTGAGGACATGGATGTTAATTAGGATCTGACCTGGGTGTGCACCTGGAGGACCCTTTCACTGCACTTTTATACCAAAAGTGCTGTGCAGGCACAGGGTGGTGGTGAACGACTCTGGAAGAAGCTCAGACTGTCTGTGAGAGGTTCATATGCTCTGGTTAAGGCAGTTTTACACAGATTTGCAGTGATGTCATGCAAATAGAATATACTCTTGAAAGTTTCCCCAAATTTCTGTGGGAAGTTTCATTAAAAATTTAAAAAGGAAGACACTTCTCTACACCTCAACAAGGGCATTTTTAATGCTTCATTCAGAGGTTCTGGGCTTTTTTCTGTCATGAAGGAACATTTTTATCACTATCAGCTGGTGCTTTTCTGTGAAGACACCCCTGAACAGGGAAGGACTTGAACCATCCTGCTGCTCTAAGTATTAGAAATGATCCTGTATTGGATTTTCATTGGGAAGGGACATCCCAGTCCCTGCTGATGAAGGGACAGGTCTCACCATCCTCACTGTGGTGATGTTCAGCCACACAGGAGTTTGTAAAATCATTTCCTGAGCTCTTCCTTTGCAGCATTTAGTGAGTCAGCTGTGGGTTATGAGACCAAGTCAATTTTTATTGAATCTTCAACTTTGCCAGAGTTATAAGAGTTAATCCATCACAATACTCCTCTTTGGATTAAAGATTGTGGAACCAAGTCTCATTACAGGAGACTTTGATTAAATATTGAATTTTCCAGTGCAAGTTTCCCTTTACACAGGTGAAGTTACAGACACATTTCAGAGGACATTTCCTTTGATATATTTGCATTTCTGTAGCTTCCTCTTCAGTTTTGTTTGAAGGTCAAATAAAGAAATTACAGCACTTCTCTCATGAGATTTGACACATCAAATTGGACATTTTTTCACAAATGTGTATTTAGGAATCCAAGAGAAGAATCCTTTGGTTTGGAACAGCAGGATCTCTCCCCTTCAGAAGAGTTCAAGCAGCTTGCATTAATAATTATATACTATGTGTTTAATTAGCAGATACTTAATCATGGGAATTCTATGACATCAAGCCTGGAGGCTGGGATTGTCCTGGAGAAAACCAGCAAGGATTACCCAATGTTTGTACAGGCACTGCACCTTTTCAGCTGCTCCACTTGGCCTCCTTCCCAGAGCAAGAGCCAGTTATTCCTCACCTCTCCCAGCTGCCTCTGAAGGCTCTTCTGCAGCAAGTCACACCTGGAGAACAACACCTGGATGAGCTGGCTGTTACACTGTGCTGGAACTCCAGCTTTCCTCTCAGCATTGCTTTTTCTGGACACAGGTGCCATCACCTTCTACTGGGAGGTGTCCCTGCCCATGGCAGAGGGTGGAATGAAATGATCTTTATGGTCCCTTCCCACCCAAACCATCCTGGGATTCCATGATCACAGATGAAAGGACTGCTCTACCTTCATCCTTCCTGTGGCGTGTGGCCATCCTTTCCACCTGACAGATTTCATCTGGCCTTTTTTTTTTTTCCCCCAATTAATTAATTTGCAGGGATGCCCTTTATATTTTAGAGCAACCAAATGGCTTCAGTGATGGGAAGCTGGAGGGGGAGCAGCTCAAACAGGTGGGAAACTGTGGAATGTGTGAGAGGGATGGAAGTTAGCAGGGAGAGAAAGCAGAATGGGAAGAGCCAGAGCAGCAGCTTGCAGGACAAAGCTCAGTGCCAGAGTTTGGGCTGTAGAGCAGAATTTCCTGTGTTCCAGGGAGAAAATAAGGGTAAGGGACAATGGTATAATTTCTCCTCCAGATATTTTGAATTGAAGTAAAAATAGGGACCAAAATAGTAATTTTTTTTTAGCCCAGCCAGTCACCCAAAGTGGCACTTCTGGAATGAATTTTCCATGCCCACAACCAGCCTGCACATGCTCCTCCAGACAGAGCCATCTTCCCAGCTCTTCTCTCATTAGGTATTTTTGTTGGCTTTAGCCTGGCTGCCAGAGCCCCCTCTGGCCCTGGCCCTGCAGGAGGTCCCTGCTGTGACAGCCTAAAATGCCACAAGATCCAAGAGGTCTGTCATCTGCCGTTGTCCTTTTGATTGAACTTGGAGAGAAAAGGCTTTTGTACAGCTTGTGGCCAGTTCCCCACACCCTCCTCGTGTTATAGGCACAGGACCTGTGGGAGAAGAGAGACTGAAAGAGATTTATTACAGCTTTCCATGCCTTTCTATGTCTATAACTGGGGTTTATTACAGCTTTCCATGCCCCTCTGTGTCTATATTTGGGATTTTTAGTGGTTCTTGGCCATTAGCATTTGGGCGGTGCAGAACAATCCATGTTGGAATATTCACCGCAGTCACACAAGGGAGAGGGAGGATTGTCAGTCAAGTTGTTCAGATGTGGAGCTGAAGCTGAATTTAGCCAGAGAAAAAATACCTTTTTCAAATGTTAAAACAGGCTGAAGAAGAAGAAGCCTGAGCTGGTGAGTTGGAAGGAGAGGACTCCATTCCCAGTGCTGCTCCCAGCACTAATGGGAGAGACTTGGGCCCTGAGCTTATGGATCAGCCCTGTGCTACCTTCTGACACACCTGGCCTGCTTTACTCTTTAGTTAATATTTCCAGGAAAGCCCCTACAATCCACTGGCCAGCTTGCATTTACCTGCAGAACAGCTGGAAACAGGAAAACAAAATTATTTTCGAATTTTTAACAGCACAGAGCAGTGCTATTTGTTACTTGGGATGTTTGGAATTACCGAGCCCGGGGGGGGTGAATAATTGATCACCATTTTAACACAAGCAAGAATTCCATTAAATATGAACAAGAGGGGGCTGGGCACGAGGTAAAGGATTTCTCTTTCCCCTTTGACTGCAAACAATCCTTGCAGATCTGGTCACTGCAATGAAATGGGTGTGTGACAGAGGACGAAACCAGATATTATGTTACTTAAAAGTCATTCATCATGTCACAGGAAGGCAGGAATCTGAACTCCTGAAATCAGTAATGGCTAAAGGTGATCTCCCTACACAAAGGAGCTGTGCCATGGAGCCCGTGCCAGCTGCTGAAAGGTCCCTGCTGGAGCCAGGCCAGGCTGGGGGCTGTGCTGGAGATGGGAGAACAGGACACACAAAATGATTTCCTGTGACATCCCCGGGAGCTGCCTTGGGAAGGAGCTCCCTGCTCCCTGTGCAGCTGGGGTTCAGTGCAGCATTCCCAGCTCCGGTGTTACCAGTGTGGGGGCTGGAGTGAAGCAGGATTCGAGGTTAAAATCTCAACCCTGAGTTGCAAAGAGTGTTTGAAGAGCTCCATCCCTGCACCTGGAGTCCAACCACAAAATTAATTCCAGGTTTCATTTGGCAGCAATATTGTTTTCCTATCTTCTTTAATTTCATGCTTGTTTTTTCCATGCTTTCTCCATGGAAAGGGTGGTCAGGCATTGGAAGAGGCTGCCCAGGAAGGTGGTGGAGTCCCCATCCCTGGAGGTGTCCAAGGAACGACTGGACATGGTGCTCAGTGCTCTGGGCTGGGTGACAAGGTGGAGATTAGTACAGGTTGGACTCGATGGCCTGGGAGGTCTTTTCCCATCTGAATGATTCTGGGATTCCTACTCTGTGCAAAACAATTCCTCAGTATCGCCCGAGGAATCCTCTTTCCATTGATGGCATGGAAAGATCTGTTTGGTATTTTATTTTATTTATTTCATTTTATTTTATTACCATGGCACATCCAACAACCCAGACCAGCTTGCTGAAAATATACTGCTTGTCTGTGCCAAAATACAGTGACTTTGGGATTTTCTGTCAGCAGAAACAGGGATTGGAAGGAGCAATATTGCACTCACTTCCAAGGGTTTGACTGGCCACGAGCACACTTTGTTTTCCATCTCCTATAACTCTCACTGGCACACTCAGCTCCACTCCCCTGGCCAGCCCTACATAAATTAATAATTTTCCCTCAGTGTTTCTGCCCTGAAGCCACAAAATACTCATTTATATGCTTTTAATCTATGTATTACACCAATTATATTAACTACTCTATTTTCCGCTCCCTTTCCTGGAAGGTGCCCAAGATCTAATCTGAGGGGCTGGGCAGGGTTTATCAGCATTTTCCAGAAGCTCCAGAAGTTCATCCCTGGGCCTGTTCCCCTGGACCTTTGCTGGGGCTCAGCTCTGTGGTGTAAGTGCTCACTGCTCCTGTCCTGCAGAGCTCTGCATTCCGGGCTGCGTTCAGGCACCCACAGAAACAGGCTCCTGCATTTTAGATGCACCACACGACGTGTAACAGGGAACAGATGGGATCAATCTTGAAGGAATTTAATAATAACGGAAATAAATAATAATAAGGAATATTTTCTCTGTCTTTCTCCTTGTTTAAGCAGTGGACCTGAAGCTCAAGGTCTAGTTTTCCATCAGCTAATACGGAGTGTGAGGCTGGTGCTGAGCAGCTGCCAGCGGAGGTAGGATGGACTCTCCCGGATCTGGTTACAGCACATCAGGACCCTGGAGAAGAAAAAGGCAGAATTCAAAATGTGCATGTGAGAGTGGAATCCTCCTCCACCACAACACCGCTTTATTCTGATCCCTTTAGGGTAAGTCTGTCCCCACCCTGTGCCCTGTCCCAGTGGACAGGGAGGAGGAGAGACCCCTGAGGCTGCAGCAGTGCAGGGAAGTTGGTAAAATTTCCTGTGTGAGTTGGAATCACATGAAAGATTCATGTGTAGTCTTAGCACTTGCTCCTCCTCTGTGGGATATCTGCACTGTTAATTTTTAAGCATGGCTTAGCCTCAGCCTGGGAAGGGGGATCCTATAACCAAGGGAATATACATTATTAACCTCCCAGCTCCAGTGGGCTCCTGCCTCTGGCTTGTGGAGGAGCAGGTGAGCACCCGGCCCTGGGCTGTGCTGGCACGGGGCTGGGCTCACTGCAGGGCAGGTTTAACGCAGCACATGGGTGCACTCACTTCTTTGGGTGGTTTGTCATTAACACAGAACACTTCCACTGCCTCAGCAAAGATCCCAGTGCAACATAATCTCAAGGAAGATCCAGTTTCTAGTCCTTATCTTGGAAAAGTGGCCCCTAAGTGTATGCAAGTGCCACAGGACAAAGTGCCTGGCTCCCAGTGAATTATTCAAGGTGCTCAATTCAGGTGAGGACATCGTCTCCTGCCCAGTGCACAGTGTGACGAGGGACCTTAACCAAGTTCAAAGCACCTTTTGAATGGTTTATCTGGAATAATTGGTAGCAGCACTCAGGATGGACACCCAGGTAACTCTAATTCTATTGGCTGTAGTGGTGGATGCATTAACAGCGCGAGATTTATTCCATGGGGAATTTCCTGCCCATGGCAGGGGGTTGGAACTGGATGGTCTTTGAGGCCATTTCCAACCTAAAACATCCTACGATTCTATGATTTCTGTTAACTGTGTTAGTAAATATTGGATTAGTGCATTTTCACAGGCTAAATGATGGGATAATGATTTGGAAATAATATTTTTATTAAGCACACAACTGATGTAATTCAGGCACAGATATCAAGACTCATTTCCAAAGCTTCATGGTGCAGAATTGTGTGTTGAGTTCATTTTGGACAATGTACCTTCAGAGGTAAGAGCAACTTTCCTCCTCGATACCTGTGTGCTCCTAATGTTCCCTTTCCTTCTCTTCTGGCTGATTTCATTTTTGGACTTCAACACAGAAATTTTTTGGAATGGGACAGGAATGACATCTCACTCACATGCAAATGGAGCCTTGAGAGAGGAGATGACAGATGGAACTCCAGGATCAAGCCAGCTACTTTTTTTCCCAACAAGATACTAAAATTCAAAGGTTTATAACAAATTATAATGAAGTTGCAGGTTTCCCAGCGTCTGCTGATGACTTTGTCTTGCCACAGAGTGTAGGAAAACCTCCAGGGAAAACTCTGCGAGAGCTCCATGGAAGTAGTACATCTCTAACACAGGCTCGTTTCTTAAACAGTCTGGTTTAGTCTCCCTAAATGCTCCGGAGGTTCTGGAGCTGCCCTGCCTGGACAGTGGTCACAGTCTCCCTCAAATCCCATCCCAAAGCCTGCTGATGGGTTTTGGAGGACAGACATCCAGGTAAGCTTGACCTTCCGAGTCCAGAGCTGATTCAGGAGGAACTGAAAGACATGGTGAAATTCTTGTGGTCTACTTGGCAAACATTCCACCTGCCGCAAGATAACTCGGTTAATCCCTTTATTTATTGAGCATTCGTGTGTTTAGACCTGCTCAAAGGCAAAAAGCTCCCTCTGCACCTCCTGTTCTCTTCTTCCCATGGAAAACTGTGGTGTGTGTTGTTGACCTTCACTCCGTGAAAGTCACTTGTGTCCTTGGAGGAGCTGTGGTGGAAAAGCTTCTTGGAGAGCTGCTCCTTGGAGTGATTGGGCTGGAGAGGGGCAGGAGGGAGGAAGGAGTGACACGGAGTCACTGGAGAGGAGCTGGAGCAAAGACAGGGAGCTGGGAGCAGAGGGAGCAGAGGTGGGAGCCAGGCTGGAGAGATGCCAGAGCTTGATGCCAAGGCCAAAGAGAAGTAAGGAGACGATTCCCTGACTGAAGGAGGCAGAGGTAGAGATGACAGGGACTGAGGCAGAGAGAGAAACACAGTGACCAAAGGCAAGGGAAGATTTAGTTTTTAAACAGCCATAATTAATTCCTTCCACATCTTCTGTCTGGTGACAACACGGAGCTGAAAGGAGGTGGGAGTGGGTTTGCCTGCATCTGTCCTAGCAGCACAGAGGGGGGTGAAGCCCTCACTGCTTCACTTGGAGCTGCTGGGGGTGTCTGGGCAATCATCCTGTTAAATCCTTGGAGTTCTGCTTATTGCAGCACCGAAGGGATTTTTACTCTGCATGTGATTTCCAGTGTTGCTGCTCTGGGCATGGCCTGGCTGAGTCAGAGACAGCAGATCCCCCCTGTAATGACCCAAAATTCAGCATGAGAACAGTCCATTTATTGTGATAAGGACCCTGCCGTGGAGGCTTTAAACTGGTACAGGAATGAGGGAATTTCTTTTTGATAACAATTGTAGAAGGCTGAAAAATAATTCCTCTTCAGGAAAACTATTTTATTCAATTTAAAAAAAATTCTTAGATTTCCTTTTCAATGTACATTTTTGTGACAGATCCAGATTTATAAACATCTTTTAGTAACTTGGGGCTTTTGCCACTTTGCTGTAAAAACTTTCCTTCCTTCTATGCTACGTGACAAATATTTGACATAAATTCCAGTTAATGCTCAAAGTAAAACTCACTTGTCAGTTGTTGCTCTTGTCAGACAACCCCATGCAGCTTCTTTGGCCCTACTGATGTTAAACCTGCTCCTTCTTTATTCATCCTCCTAGGAAAAACCAGCCAGGACCTGTGTTTCTCAAGCCTTACCTTGCTCCTTCTTCTCAATTTGTCCTTTTCAAGGTCAGCTTTAAAGACCATAAAATCAGCACAGTGATTCCAATAAGATCCATAATTCCTCAGGCTTTGTGTATCCTCACCCCAGCTCTGGAGCCCTCGAGCTGTGACAGTGCTTGGGTATCCCAAGCTCCTCATTCCAAGAGTCCAAATCAACTGGGGACAGGAGCAAATCCTCCTGTTTGTTGAGCATCCAACCCTGGATTGGCAGGAGCTGCAAGGCCTGGAGGAAAATTCCATGGAATTTCCTTCCCTCCCTGTGTGGGGAGCGCTGGGAACTGCTGGGCTCTTTGGGAAGAGGGAGGGATGGGAGAGATGTGGCACCTGCCATGGAAATGGAGATCTGACACACAGTGGAAGGCAAAACAAAGCCAACGTTATCCCAACGTGAGCTGCCGAGGAGCAAACAGCAACTCACTCACTGCTCGGCTTTGGGGGGGTTTATTCTCCTCTCAAACAGGATCCCTGACTGGTTATTTACGGGATTAATGACACGAGGCAGAATTCCAGCAAATGGGATGAGCACATTTGCTACCGGGATAATTGCTGGGATAATTGTTCCCTCTGAGCCAGGACAGGGACAGAGCTCTGGCTGCAGGATCTGCCTTCTTCTCCCTCTGCTGCTTTTCCCCCACATCCTCCCTTTGCTCCTCGCCAAGCACAAGGGAAATTCTCACTTTGACTGCCAGGATCATTTTCATTCCCTGTAAACAGTCCTGGGTGAGGAATTCTTACAGGGAAGTCTCATAAAGGTGACACATTCCCTTCCTCCAAACCCCCTCTGGGTTATTTTTTTATATGTAAAGCATTTACATCTAAATCACTGCAGTAATTTCTATTTCCTCAAACAACATTCAGCTCTAAGTATAAAAAACAAGATAAATAATTCATAAAGCTACTTATGCCCTTGAATGAAACTCTCCAAAAGAAACCTGTTCATTTTAGGTAGATTTAAGTTTCAAGATGAGGAATAGTAACACTTTCTGATTCAAACATGCACCTAAATCCAAGGATTTCCTATCACCTCCTGATACATAACATAGTAAAATACAAAAGCATCTGCTGATATATTGGTGTTACATTTGTTAACCTGTAATTCTGCTACCACCTAACTTCTGACAGCAGTTTCTATTTTAGGGTTTAGTTTTGAAAAATTCAAGCATTAGGAGCTAAAATTTGTAGCAGAATATGCGTTTCTGTCTATCCTCCTCTTATCCTGGTTAAGCACAAATAATTTCATATGGAAAAATCATGCTTTATTTTGAAATACTGTTAGTACAGTAATCCCAAACTCCCTTTCTTCTTTCCTGTGAGAGGAAAACCAAAGAGGTTTTACAGCAGTTTCACCGCAGTGGTTGTTTCATAAAGGGTTAAGCCTAAGAAGGGATTATTGCTTTGTTGCCCCTATAAAAACGTGGCTCTTCACTTACCTTTTTTACCTGTGTTACCAGGTTTTCCCTGTTCCAGAGGATTATCTTTCCCTCTCTCAGCCATCCAGCAGCCTTTTATGGAGCAGCTGAGTCCCCTGTGCCTCCACCTGCTCTGCCCTGCCACAGATCCCACATGGAGTGGGTAGTTTTGTGTTTCAGAAGGTGGGAGGGATTAATTTTTTCCTCTTTCCTGCTTGGCTTGCCTTGGGCTGCCTTTATGTAGCAATGTGGAAGAAGTGGGGGTAAGTGCAGAGTTCTTCCTAAGGTTTTATGCTCATGTGTGCTTTCAAATGGGAATTTCTGGCTCATGGCAAGCTGGGACCTGCCTGGCATCATGCAGGGAGTGTTAGTTGTCTTCCTCCTCAGAGGAAGAGAGGCAGAACAGGTTTTGGGGGGGTTTTGGGGAGAATGGTGTGACAAAGGAGGAGGGAAGGAGTTGACTTTCACTTGTGTGGAGAAGAGAGAGAACCTTTTCTGATCAGTGGAGAAGGGGATTTGCACCAGGCACACCGGCGTGTGACTGCCTGAGGAACTTTGATCCTTATTTAAAACCAAAACCAGAATAACAGCCTTTTGGTGCCCCTCATGGATGGGTCCTGCTGCACTTGGAATGCTGGAGATCCCCCCCACGCACACCTTCTGCACTTGTTATGGAGTAAAAGCACTGTGCTGCTTCCTTTCCTTCTTCTCTGTCCCTGTTGCTGCAACAAGACAAGAACAGAGCTCCCCTTTCCTCTCAGTTGCTTTCAGAGCTGCAGGCAATGAGTGATGTTCCTCACAAGTACCATGACCAGATCCTTCCCGGCCTTAAAAATGGTTTTGGTGCACTATAAGGGGCAGTAAAGGGATGTCTTCTGAAGGGAAGATAATTTATTTCCTTTATAGACACTCCCCCTCTGTTAAGTCTCACCAGACTCTTTGCTGGTCAATGCTGCAGGTGGGGGAAGGCAGGTCTGGTCCATTCCCCCTCTCTGAGGTGGGTGGGTGGGGGGAACAAGGGCTCTCCTGTGCCTTCAGGTGGCAGTTCCAGAATGAAGCAACTATGTGGCCTCTTGATAATATGTCTTTGTGCTTGACTTCTGAATTTCAATGCTTGTTAGTGAAGTGCTTTGTGTGCCAGCGGGTCCAGGAAAACTGAACCAAGGAAGGGCTGATAAAGATGTTTCCTGGCTCAGTAGGAAGGAGGGTTTGCTATTTATTCCCATTGTGGGTGTCTCCCCAGGCCCTGCTGAAATACTGCCCTGCCAGGGAACCTGCAGCCAGGCAATGAGTCCCTGCAGCCTCTTCCTCCTGCACCTCCCCGTTCACCCCACTGCCTCCGAAACTGCAGCCCTGGCACCCGCTGTTCCCTCAGCCCTGACAGAGCAGCCCTGGAGCAAGAGCCTGTTCTAAATTACTGGGAGCACTTGGGTGACCTTTGCTGTCCTTGGTGTGAATCAGACCTGGTGTTGCAGCCTCTGCAAGTCACTGCTTTGTAGCAAAGCAGCCCCTGGTTTTTGGGGGAGCCTCTTGCGCAAAGATAAAAACTGGTTTGGCAATGGGAACTTGAGCTGTGATCCTGTTTTGGAGAGTAATTTGTTGTCCCAGGTGTCAGCTCCCAGTTCTGACCCAAACTCACACAGGCAGCTCCTCTCTGCTTTCTGGTGCCCAAAGGATCTTAACTTTGGGGTTTCTGTTGGAACACTTCTAGGGCAGATGTGATCCCAATCCTTATTTTATCAGTGGTGTTCTTGCTGTGTCCAGAAGTGTGTTTTTGGATACCATTTTCCTCTAGTTCTCTCTTCTGACTGTCTTGAAATACCATGAAGGCGTGTTCACTTTTGAACACCTGAATTTACTGTTGTTTAATGCTACTTTCCCTGTAACTTCTGGGCTGTCAGATACTCAGAGAATGTCCTTCTCTTTCCTAGGAGTTCAATAAATGTCCTGTATTTCCAGCTAACTCTGAATGTTATCTTCCCAGCTGGAAATCCTGTGCTCTGTTAACCAGGGAATGCCATGGAGCATATGGAGGTTGGCTATGGAGCTCATCAGTAATTGATGCTTTCTAGTAAAACATCCTGTTCTGCAATTAATAAAGATCCAGGATTCATTAAGCAGCTGCCTCTAGTTCAGCAGTGGCAGTAAATCTAAGCATGAAGAAAACTCTGGCATTTATATAAAAGCCAACGACTGAGAGAGTAGTTCGGTGTCTGTGTTCTGACCTGACAGAGTTTGAGCCGGATTTTATTTGGTCCTAAACTGGGAGGTTCAATTACTGCTGCTTTCCTTGCTCATCACATGGGAGTGTCTGGGATACAGGGATGAACATAGAATTCTGGGCATCTCTGCTGCGTGTGAAACAAGCTGATACAGCAAAAGGGGCTTTCCTACCAGTTGGCATGGTTTTCTCAATTAAAAAGTTATAAACAAGTGGCCCTAAGTCAGGTGTCTGAAGGTACTGGTGCTGCTGACAGCACTGTAACGTGGGAGCACTGGGAACTGAAGGGTGAGAAGGGCTGGTCTGACCAACCTGGCCCAGCAGCGTCCTGGCACCGACCCAAAACTGAGCTGCTCCCGTGGACCCAACAGGGGATGTTTTATCAGAGCTGACGCGCCGAACGGGGGCTGTTTTTAACGCTACCCTTCACCTGCCCCTCTGTGTTAACGGGGGGCGAGCGGGGCAGGTGGGACCCAGCACCGGTTCCGTGCCTGGATCTGCCCGGCGCGGCCGGCGGAGCCCCCGTGCAACAAGAAAGAGTTGCTAAGAACAAATCTCTATTGTTCCCCGTCATCTTTAAATGAGTGTCAAAGTAGGCAGGGGGGCTTTGACCGTTAACCGCACAATTTCGCCTGCCCGTTGTGTCCGGCAGCCCCCACCGCCTTGGAGCTCCTCGGATGAGAAAAGGCGGCCTCAGCCCCTTATAAATGGGCCAACTCTTCTCCTTTGTGTGCAGACTGCCCAGTGTGAAATCTGCAGTGACGTTAAATGTTTTCTAATGAATAATTACTGAAAGGAAATGGAGGAATATATGTGTAATGGATTGTAGCGCATTAAAATGTTTTATTTTGGGCACAAAAATGTTGTCCTTCACCAGCGCCGCGATTGTTTCAGGGAGCCTTTTGTGGGGGTTTGATTCTCAATGGATTATCTGTGAGCGCTCGCATTTCAAATAGAAATCAAAAGGGTCCTTTGGCAAACTAATGTTTTTCAAAATGGCAGCCATGAAGCCCATTTAGTATTTAAAGTTTGGGTTTTAAAGGAATGTTTGAACTCGGGAGATTTTCTCACTTTTTTTCTTTCTTTTGATTTATGAAAGTGAAGTGGTTCACCTCGACCTCTCCTCTATTGAGAAAGACAGACAGTCACCCTTTAACAAGTCTATAGCAGACTATGCCCTGGAGACAGACAAGAGGCCTTAAGAACTCTTGGCGTTTCCCTGGGCTGTTGATTAACCTTAAAACCCTCTTATTCTGTATTCTTTTGAAAAGAAATTAGGTTACAATGTGTAAATTTTTCCGCAGTATAATTGTATTTATGAATTCTCTTGCCTCGAGGAGTGTGTACAGTAATTCCAGACGGCCCAAGTTCCTCCTTGCAGACCCAAACCATCCCTTTTCCACGGTGCTGCTGCAGCATTCCCAAGCATAGTCAATTTACAACATTCCAGTTTCATTATAAACCTGAAAAGAGGTTTCCAGAGATCTATGGGCCAATCTCAGCAAAGTATCTAAAAATCATCTCGTCTCTCTGTCGGCTTTGCTGTGATGGGACAACCGTAACCCGGTGCCTTGGTGGAATCTGCTCTGGTTTAATCTCTTTAATGTGTGGTTCCCATTTATCTGAAAACTGCCCTGAACAGATTAGTCCTCATGAGCCACGCCAAGGTTTCCACAGGGCAGGGAAAGTGTTTCCCAGTCACCCTGGACTGGCTGTTTTTCCTGGGTGGGGATGTGTTGCCACAAGTCCTACCTGTGCTCTGACAGTCTGAATTCTCTTTGGGGATGTCAGAATGGTGTCCTGGCTCCTCCTGCAGCAGCAACAGAGCAGGCAGCTGCCTGCAGCCCCTTCCTGCTGAAACCTTGACCTTGAGGTCGTTGATGGAGTCAAGGGAAGATCCAGGACTGCTGGGACCTGTCCTGCTCCCCTGCTGACCCTGCCAAGGTCTCTCCCAGAACACCTTTCTTTACCATCCTTCATGTCACTGCCCTTTTGGCCAACTCCTCCTGAGAGCCGAGGGTGGGGCAGGGCCCAGGGGTTTCCTCGTTGTGATCCCTGCAGCCCAGCTTCCAGGACTCTGAATGAGTGAATTCCTGTGGCACCCAAAGGGAGCTGGGCTGGGTCAGGGAGCTGCTGCTCCCATGTAAATGAATATTTCCAAACCAGAACTCTGACGTTCCAGAGAGAATCTGTGTTAGCAGAGCTGCTCCACACTCATCTGCCCTGAGCAAGCCTGAGGCTCTCTGTCCATTTGAAATCTGGTGTCTGTTTTATATCTCATATCTATTTTAAAGCAGATGACCGCAGAAATGTCCTCCTACTGCACCACGTTCCTGTGGCACCAGTTTGATTTGCTTTTCTCTTGGTGCTGTAACTGCAGAGAACACACGCCAAAAAAAGGTTGTAGATGTTTAGTGTCGCAGAAATTTCCAGGACCCAAGGGAACAGCTGGAGCTGTGTCAGGGGAGGTTTAGGATGGATCCCAGGAAAAGGTTCTTCCCCCAGAGGGTGGTTGGGCACTGAACAGGATCCCCAGGGCAGTGGGCATGGCCCCAAGGCTGCCAGAGCTCCAGGAGGGTTTGGACAATGCTCTCAGGGACATGGGGAGATTGTTGGGGTGTCTGTGCAGGGCTGGGAGTTGGACTGGATGATCCTTGTGGTCCCTTCCCAGTCAGGATATTCCGTGATTCTGTGATGGCAGATGGAGACAGAGCTGGACAAACAGTTTGAACTGGGCTTTAGGGTCATCATGTCCAGCCTTAGATAAGGCTTAGAGTTTTGGAGGGCGTGGGAAGGGGATGTTTTTTGCAGAGATCATAACACAGATGTGCTCTTGGTGGGAAGAGTTGTCTTTCTGATACCAAAAATTGATTCTATTGGGAAAGAAGTGGGTCTAAACAAACTGTTAAACAGGTGGTTTTCCCACTTCTCTATGGAAATATGCATTATTGAGGGGGGTTTTATTTGAAATTCTGAATGCTTTTGTTCACAATCAGTGTTTATTAGCTGAGGATAAGTCAGCAATGCCTTTGCCTCAGTTGGCTCCCTGGATTGTGCTCTGTGCTGGTTTTCCTCAATGGTTCTGAGCCATGAGGTGAGACCTCTAATTCCTAAGTGTGGCTGTAAAACCAAGACAATCTTGTAGGTTTTTCCACCTCTGGAGACCCTGATCTTGCTACAACTCCCTTCATGAGATCTCCTTCATCAGTCAGTGAGGTGGGACTTGGGTGTGAAGCTCCTTAAATACAGAGCTCTTAATTCCTGAAAGCATCAGCTGGAGGATGGTGAACAGCACAGAAAGGGTGTTTGCTGCTGCTCAGGGATCACTGGTTTCCCAAACGGAGGGTTTCATCCTGGTTGCAATTCTTTATGCAGAGAATATCATAGGGAAACATTTGTTGTTGTCTTTGACAACTGGGTAGGGGCAGAAAGAGCTGGCACTGTCTGGGAGTTAGTTGTGGTCTAACCCAAGAAGTTATTTTTGGGGGGAGAAACTGTTGCATAAGGGGGGGGGGAAAGCATAATCTGCAGAAACTGCAAATTAAACCGGGTTTTGCAGTGACCTCTAGCGGGAACCAAGACGGGAGCTGCGGGAAGGGGCTGAGAAGCCTGGCCGGGGTGGTGGGATGTATTTTGCACCTGGATTTGCTCCAACTGCCCATCAGAAAGGTCCACCTTCAGCCTCAGATGAGATGTAAGATCTCCCCGAGCCTGCTGTCGGCACTGCCCGGGCTCGGGCGCTGACAGGACGTTGGATAATTCATGACAGAAGGAGGATGTGCAGCCCTGCCCGAGGAGGGGCAGCGAACACGACACACGATCCTGGGTGTCAATGGGCCTCAACTCCAGCCCCGTTAACTCTTTGTGGAAGGAGCCGGGCTGGACAAGGAGGTGACAGGAGGGTGCAGGTAAAGCAGGAGGCAGATGTGAAGTAAAACCACTTCTGCGTCTGTAGGGTGCTGGTGACAGGGAAGGAGGGAAATCCAGCAGCTCCGGCTGGGATGGGATGGTTGGGGGTGTGGGGCATCCTTGAGATTTTCTGCTGTTGTGGTGGGAACTGGTGGCCTTGTGGGTGGCCCCAGTGACCTGGGTCTGGGGGTTGAATGGCATTTTGGTGCAGGTGGGACCTGGCTCAGTGGGTGGGGGGTATGAGGCTGCTCCAAAGGTACACGAGGTGAGGTTGTTCCTGCTCTCACCTCATTTTACCTGCAGGGTTTGGGCTTTTCTAGTGCTTCCAAAATAGCAGTGGCCTCACAGCTGTTCCTCCTCTCCCCCTCTACATTAACCTCCTCTATTCTATGACATTAAACCAAAGAAACATCAACAATTCCCTCTAGAGCCTGTTGAAAAATGAAGTTTTGATCCTCTGGTGAAGATAAGTGATAATTTTGCGAAGTTTCTTTCTCTCTGGTTCTTTTTTTTTTAAGTTGTTTTCTACTCATTCCTTGCCAGATCTTGCTTCAAACTGGTACAAACTTTGTCAAAGAAACTGGCCTGTTCTGTCTGACCTCATTTTAGACCTTTCCCAAGACCTGCACAGAATTTGTGTTGGGATCTGACATAGTTCCTTGTAGTTTCCGTGTTGATGGACAAATCCCTGTGGGAAAAGCAAAACCCTTCATTGTAGCAAGGGAGAGTTTTTTTCATAGAGCTCCTATCTCAGGAGGCAAGAAAGAAATCTCCTGACTCCTGAGTGAGGAGGAAAGGAAAATGATCCTTAAAAAAGAGCAGAGTCCTGCTGGGGTTCTGTGCCCTGGTGAGTCCTGGGGTATCTTACTCATGGTGATACCAGGCAAGCAAAAAATCGTGGTAAACTTCCAGAAATGGGTGTAAATGGCAGTAAATGGTGCTGTGATAATAAAAATATCATCAACGGCAAAATACTGAGAAAATCGGAGCACAAAAAAGTCCAGAAAAGAGTTCAGGAATTTTGACGGGGACCAGTGTCACTTACCAATTAACATACACGTGAGAGAACTGGGTTAGGGAAACCTGAGCAGGGAGATGGTCACTGTGGTTTCAGGCTTATCCTTTCCTAATTTCCAGCTGGGAGAGAAGGGAAGTCTCCTGTGCAGCTTGTTCCAAGAGCTTTCTAAGAAGGATAAATCCTATTATTGTTGTTGTTGCTATTATTATTATTACTATACTTTTTCCTCTCCCCCCTCCACGTCCCTTCCTACACAGGTAGTGGGGTCTGTCCAGGTACTGGTTTGAGAAGTGAAATCATCCCTTATTTTTGATTCCAAACTGATGGAGCTGAGATAAGGACAAGTACAACAAATGGATAAGAGAGGTCCTGTGCAGAGGAGGGGAAAAAGGGATATTAATGTTAAAAGGAAAAACTGGGGCTATCTTTCTGGCAGAAGAAAGAAGTGATCACAGTCACGTTATGGCCTGGCTCAGGAAAAATGAGGAATGCTGTGTCCTGCCAGCCTGGGGCTGGGGACAGGCAGCTGGAGGCAGAGGATGTGAAAGGCAAAGATGTAATTCCTTGTGTGTGAAGTTGGTGCAGGTCTGATTTATTTATTTTTAAACTGTGATAAGGTTTAAATAACAGGTTTTCAGGGGATCTCTCTCTGGAGTATGTGGTAGTGTTACTGCTGAATATACATCTCAAAGCTCAGATCACTCTCAGTGAGATAAACAGATGAATGTAAAGAACAGGCTGTAAAATGAGAATAACATTAAAATAGCTGTTTAAGGACTGATTCTTCTGAGCTTGCCTCAGCCATAAAGAATATTTTGTGGCTGGGTCCTTTGCTCTTCAGTTTATTCAACCCTGCTCCTAAATCCCCCAAGCCTTGGTGTCCCTTATCGTCTACCAGTGCGGTCCAGGCTCATCCCAAAAGCCTCCTTCCAGAGCTAGGGTTTGCTAAAACTTGGCAGAAACATTTTAGTCTGTGCCTATTTACAATTTGAAAGCTTCTGTCTCAGAAAAATAAAAGTTAAACAAAAAAAAAGAGGAGGGAGAACATGAGGTGGCACTGCACAAACAGGCCATCGCCGTCCTTTTAGTGCTTGTTGGAAGCCTCACACACAATCACAGCATCTCCTGGAGCAGTGGAGCAGCAAAACCTGCAAAGCCAATGTCCCCAAGGGCAGGAGCAGAACAGCAAAGGTGCTGGGCTGGTGATCACAGCCCTGATCACAACCCCTCCGGAGCTGCTCCCGCTATTTGGCCACATCCTCTCCCCTAATTCGCAAAGCCTGGAACCCTTCAAGGTAAGCTGCTCCAACTCTTTGATTTCATTTCTGTCCTAAGGGAAGCATTTAATGCATTAGTTAGTTAGTTAGTTAGGTTGTTCTCCCTGAACTGTCTAATTTTGGTGTCTTTAAAATACAAACAAAAAAGAAACCCAGAAAACACCACTTTAGCACAATATTATTATAGAATATGTCTAATGTAGGCAAATACATGGCGAATATGTAGCCAAAACTTTTTTCTACTTGCTAGCATGAAATTAGCAGTTTGATTTAATTAAATAAAAAGCACAGTTTATTCTTACAGCCTGCAAATCGAGCTTGATCCTCAGCAGGGAGGATTTCCAGTGTGAAGTCAACTTCCACGATAAAGAATCAGAGGTGGAGGGTGCAAAAGAATTAGGTTTGATCAGTGACACCCTTTTTGGCATCTGTCAGCCTTTTGGGAAGGATGGGGGTGTGCTGGGAAGGGTTTAACAGTGCCCGAGTCGCTGTTTTATCAGTGCGGTGGCTGTGGCTCCCGCCGGCGTGTGGGGACCTCTGCTGCCAGCACCAGAACTCGACCTGGAGACACTGGGAATAAGAGTCTTGTGCTAAGTAGTATCTTTTTTCCCTAAAAGTCAGGTCCCATGAAGATTTTCCCAGAGTTTCTCCACTCGTGCAGTTCTGTCTGTGTAGAGGAGTTGCTGGTGGTGTAGAACTATTGATTTGACTGGTGTTTTCCACAGTTTATTCCAGCTTTGTGCTTGCAAGGGCTCTGTCCAGACTGAGTTATTGAAGTGTTCAGATGCCAGCTGCATCTCTGGGGCTGGGTTTGTCTCACCCTGCTGTTGTGTCAGTGAGGGTGCCTGGAAGCCCTGGTCTTTCTCCCTGATCCCAGCAGTGAGTCTCGGATGTCTTGACTGGGAAGATGACGAAATGCAAACTCTTGTGGTGTGACATTGCCATCTTTGGACAAGCTGGAATAAGGATCTCTTGGCATTACATGTGCAAGGATGATTTGGCCCTGGGGAGGGACTCACCTGGCCCTTCAGGTCTCTCCTAACTCTGCTCCCTCCTAATCCTGTGTCCCCCCACCTTTGTGTTGCAGAAGGAAGAAGTGGACGACAACACCGACGAGAACATGGAGGGGGCTCTGATAGCCCGGGACAAGGTCGGGGTGCAGGACTTCGTGCTCCTGGATTCCCACACCAGTGAGGCTGCTTTCCTCAACAACCTGCGGAAGCGGTACCAGGAGAACCTCATCTATGTGAGTGCTGGTGGTGTGGATTTGTGTGAAATGCCTCCAACGGGGCCTTGCTGGTGGGATCCAGGAGGAAGAGCTGTGTACAGTCTGTGAAGCTAGCAACAAGCCTTGCTGGATGATTGTAGTACCCAGCAGGGTGATCATCCAGGAGTGGTTTGTCTACTTCAGGTGATGAAAATTACAGTCACAGCTTGCTCTGAGTTGCCTTGCAAAGTTTTAAAGGGTGTGCAGCAAATAGTAATGGAATGGGAAAGGAAACATGATGGTTGAAGGTAAGGCAGTGCCTGATTTGTCTGGGAAGTGATGAGGATTTTGTTGTATGTTTAGTAGGAGAAGGATCCCGTAAGGATCCCATGCTTATGGGACCTTGCATCTAAAATGCTACGCCCAGAGCTTGCCGTCATGGTTCAGCTCTACTCATAACTAGAGATTTTAGAAGAAGATTGGTGTTGGCTTCAAATAGTGAAGGCTGTGGAGAGGCTTTTTGTTTGGTTTGTTTGGTTCTCTCTTAACAAGCTCTGTGCCATCTTCTTTAGTTCTTGCTTCTTTAGCACTTGACTCCTGCTTTGGGAGCCGTGATTGTGGTGCTGGAGCACCTGAGTGCTCTCTCTCCTGCAGACATACATTGGTTCCCTCCTCGTGTCTGTGAACCCTTACAAGGAGCTGGACATCTACACCGTCACTCAGATGCAGCTCTACCGAGGGGTGAACTTCTTTGAACTGCCACCACATCTGTAAGTAATCCCTTGGGATTTCAGCTTGGATCACTGATTTGGGATTTCTCTGTAACGCTGTGGCACCGTGGGGGTGTGTCCACAGGCACTAGGTCTGGTTTTTACTATGAGACCTGGAGTTCAGATGCATTTTGAGCTCAGCTTTCCCAGTGGAAGGTGTCCCTGCCCATGGCAGGGGGTTGGAATGAGATCACAGAATCACAGAGTGTTCTGAGTTGGAGGTGGGAATGACCCACAAGGATAATTAAGTCCAACTCTTCACTGAAGAGATGATGTCTAAAATCCCTTCCAACCTAACCATCTGGGATTCTATGATCCTGTCCAACACTCGTAAAGTTAGAGCAGGAGTAATACCCTGGAAAGCTTTGATACTCTGCCTCCTGTGCCACTCCTGATGGATGTTCCCCTCCAAATGCCTTCTGTGCCATGTCCAGGTATGCCATAGCTGACAACGCCTACCGGGTGATGTGCAGCGAGTACAACAACCACTTCATCCTCATCTCTGGGGAGAGTGGGGCTGGGAAGACAGAGGCATCCAAGAAGATCCTGCAGTACTATGCAGTGACCTGTCCCACCACGGAGCAGCTGCAGATCGTCCGGGACCGGCTGCTCCTTTCCAACCCTGTTCTCGAGGTAAGAAACTAAATCAGGGGACAAAATGCACACAGGTTGGTGTTGGTGGCCTCACTGCTCAAGGCTTCCTCCAAGTCTGCACCCCTGGGTCCAGGAATGGCCAACATTGGCCTCTTGGTGGCATAACCTCTGCAAGAATCCTTGCGATTTAATACAATTTAATGTTTGGAAACTTAAACTTGGGGTTTCTAGCAGAGGATGGACAAAACCTGGGGGTGCAACAGCTCCTTGGGGCTTCAGTTACAGGTTCTGTAAAGCAATAATTGGTTTGGCTGAATTGCACTTGAAGCTACAGAAATACACGAGTTTACATTTCTTTAATCCCGCTGAATTCAGTGGGACTCAGCTTTGTTACTGGAACTTGGTCCTGTGTCAGGTTCTCAGCGAGGTGAGAAGTGACTTTACCTGTCTGTGTATCCACAGGCTTTTGGGAATGCAAAAACTCTGCGTAATGACAACTCGAGTAGGTTTGGGAAATACATGGACATCCAGTTTGATTTTAAGGTGAGAACAAACCCAGTGGAGCACTGTGGAAAAAAAGAGCTGGATCAGAGAACCTCTTGGGCACTGACCAGGCAGTCCAGGATTTATTAATCCTTACACTGCACATTTGTGACCCTGTTTTTACAGGCCTTGCATTTTGCAGGTACGGTCACAAGTTATCCATCCTGATATATACATCACTGGCAATCCAGCCAGTGCTCCCTGGAAAGCTGAGGGGGAGTTGTAAAGCACAATTAGCAGGACAGCAAACCCTTGTAATGTTGCTGGATACTCACTCTCAAATAAAAGGTGGCAGATAAGTGTCAGCAGAATCAAGGTTTTTCCTGATCCTGCTCCTCATTCCTGCGTGTAAAAATCCAGCCATCATAGGGATGTTATTGGTATTTTTGGTGTTGATCTGACTGCTCTGTCCTGCCAGGGAGCGCCAGTGGGAGGGCACATCCTCAGCTACCTAATTGAGAAATCCAGAGTTGTCCACCAAAACCATGGGGAAAGGAACTTCCATATTTTCTACCAGTTGTTGGAGGGTGGAGAGAAGGATCTTCTGTCCTGGCTCGGGCTGGAGCGCAACCCCCAGAAGTACACGTATCTCATCCAGGTCAGTGGGAGCTGCTGCCTCTGTGGCACACCAGGAATCACAGGGGTTGCAAAGGCAGCTTGGGCAGGAGATATTCTTACCCTGAAAAACAGAGGATGGCTGCAAGCTCAGGCTCTGCACAAGCCTTAACCAATTTATGGTAACACTCAGTGCTTTGATTTATTTGAGGTTTTCAGCATAAGCTGAAAACTCTGATCAAAAGAGCCACTTTTAGGATTAATAGCACTGACATAACTTGCTGAGGAAACTGGAAATGAAAACAGTCTGCCCAGAAGTATCTGTCTGCAGATAATAAAGTTGCTTTGCCAATGAATTGTACTAATCCATCTTTCTTTTACTGTAGGGTCGATGTGCCAAAGTGTTTTCTATTAATGACAAGAATGACTGGAAAATAGTTCGCAAAGCTTTTTCTATCATTGACTTCACTGAGAAAGATATCGAGGTGTGTGTGTTTTCCTGAAGTGATAGAAGCAGCCTTGCTTGGGAGAGGAGTTAAGGGTGGAATAGGACATTATTTTGGTGGTTACTACCTGGAGGGAGCCAGCAACAAAGGTAGAAAGGGACTTTTTACAAGAGCATGGGTGACAGGACAAGGGGGAATGGCTTCCCACTGCCAGAGGGCGGGGTTGGATGGGATATTGGGAAGGAATTCTTCCCTGTGAGGGTGGTGAGGCCCTGGCACAGGCTGCCCAGAGAAGCTGTGGCTGCCCCAGCCCTGGAAGTGTCCGAGGGCAGGTTGGATGGGGCTTGGAGCAACTTGGGATAGTGGAAGATGTCCCTGCCCATGGCAGGGGTCAGGACTGGAAAATCCTCAAGGTCCTTTCCAACCCAGGCCATTCTGCAATTCCGTGGGATTGAGGAAGTGGGTGGGAGAGGAGCATGATGCCCATGGGGGCATCACACCCCTGGAGCAGGTTCTCTGACTCACCTCCCTCAGCCTGGCCAATATTCTGGTTACCAGCAGGTGTAGGAAAGAGTTGCACCATTCCCAAGCTGTGGAAACCTGTGTTGTAACGGTCTATCTCCTGTCCTTAGCACCTCTTTGGAGTTGTTGCCAGTGTCCTGCACCTCGGGAACATTCAGTTTGAAGAGGACAGCAATGGCCATGCCATCATCCGGGATGGCACCCAGATCAAGTGGATTTCAAAGGTACCTTTGCTGAGACAGTGCCAATATTGCCAGTGCTACAAAGAAAACCTTAACCCTGCTGTATTTTTTTCTTAAGGACAAAACATTCATTCCCCAACACAGGAGGATAAATATATAAATACGTAACTATATAAATACCCAGCTCTTGTTGTAAACTGTCTGGAATTTTCTCTGTAGCTCATTTCCTTGGAACTTTCTTAATCTTTGTTGCTCAAAGATGAGGGTGGCTGGGAAGGCACCGGGGGTTGAGCCCCGCTGGTCACACTGTGCTGCCTGTTTGAAGTGTCCTGCTGGCTGTGCTCTGCGTGCAAATATTCCCTTTCCTGCAGCTCCTAGGTGCTCACCTGTCCATCCTGCAGGAAGCTCTCACCCACCGCAAGATCGAGGCCAGATCCGAAGAGGTACCGAGTGGTTCTGTGTTAACCCCAGGCATTAGGAGACCCCCAACTCTGAGTGGGGGGGACAAGGAGCTCTGTTCTCAGTGTTACAGTACAAACAGGTCACTCTGGCTGTCCCACTCCTCGAAACATTAAATTAAATATATCCCCAATATTAGGGTTTCTGGCCGAACAAGAAACTGTTAAAAACCTAGGAAGAGTGACTTGCAGACAGCCCTATGCTAGAGCCAAACAATTTCCCTTTGTCCAGTCCTTAGTGGTTCCTGGGAAACTAGAAGAAAACACTGGTAAAAACTGCTCTTTGAGCATTTTGTATTTTTATTTTAATAAAATAAAATTAAGAGAAAGTCAGAATAGCTCCCCCACTTGCCTAAGTTCGTATTCCCCAAAATGTAATGTCCCAATCCTGTTGGCGTGTGGTGATTGAAGGAACACTGATAGGAAATAAAGCTGCAGGTGGAATGATGGAAGCCCAGAATGGTTTGGGTTGGAAGGGACCTTAAAGATCATCCAGTCCACCCCCTGCCATGGGTGTGTACAGGAGGAGCTGCAGCCCAGCTGTGCTGTGGTGCACACCAATGGGAGTGCTTCTCCAAGCCACAAGTGTGCACTGGCTTGGCAGAAGTTTGCTGTGGTTATCTGTGGTGTTTGGCAGCTCTGGCATATCTGTATTTCCAGGTCCTGAGCCCGCTGAACGTGGATCTGGCATTCTATGCTCGGGACGCCGTAGCCAAGGCGATTTACGGACGGACTTTCACTTGGCTCGTCAACAAAATCAACGGCTCTCTGGCCAACAAGGTTGGTTTCTTGCCTGGGATCCTGCTTTAAAGTGGCTTCTCCATTGGGATGTGACATGAAGCTCTCAAGGAGAAAGTTTAAAATTCAGGTGAAAGAAGGAACATGCAGGGAAGGAGCAATTGCAGAGCTGTAGTGTCTTTAATAGGATTCAACTCAGAAAACAGTTATTGGCCTGCTGGATATCTACGGCTTTGAAGTGCTGGACACAAACAGGTAAGGGCTGTTCCTGAGGCTTGGGGTGACCTGGGGCACGTGCTGAAGTCCTGCCTGATTTCTGGAGTGTGCTCTTCCCCCTGCAAGGCAAGACATGGGGGACTGTAAAATCTGGGTGCAGGGGGTTTGCTGAACCCCATTGAAAGCTTTAGCTTTTAGCTGCAGGCCTGGGTTTGGGCTCTTGGCACCACTGCCTGGGAGGGACGTGTGGGTTTGGTCTGTGTAGAAGTGGGTGGTTTGGCTTCAGAACAGCAGGTGGTGGTGGGAGAGCTGAACTGCCCATGAAATACATAAAACCTGATGCCCATTTAAACCCCCTGAAGCTTTGAGCAGTTCTGCATTAATTACTGCAATGAGAAGCTCCAGCAGCTGCTGATTGAGATGACCCTGAAAGCAGAGCAGGAGGAATATGAACTGGAAGGGATAGAGGTAAATTATATTTCCCCCTCCTTTTCTCTTTGAACTGCCATTACGCTGAATGCTTTTGATCAGCAATGTGAAAGGCATCCTGCTTTTCTCAGTTTGTTATTGTTCCTATGGGAAGTGTGAGATTGCCACGGGTCTCATTCTGAATCCCCTTTTGAAGTGTAATTTAGCCAAGACTTAATTTACATCATTTAAGAAAGAAGCAGGATCCTCCCCAAAACTCAGATGTTGAGCAGTGACAATGTCCCTGGAGAACGAGGAACTCCAGCAGTGCAAGACATGGGAAGGTGGAAAACATTCATGTAGAGGACAAGGAGCTGTTCTGGGCTGCTGAAAGCAGGAGAACTCTGGAGTGGAGTCATGGATCACTGTGCCGTCACTTTTTCCCCTCAGCTGGTCCTAATTCACAACACTGATCTTTAGTGGAATCTAAGTTCCAAAGAACTTTAAAATTGCAAAGAAAAGGTCTTCATCTAAAGACGTTCTTCCTTTTTTCATCTTCCAGTGGGAGCCAATCCCATATTTTAACAACAAAATCATTTGTGACTTGGTTGAGCAGAAGCACAAAGGAATCATCTCCATTCTGGTAAGAACAGAGTTTGTGCTAAATTAAACTACTGGCCTGTGCCCTGCTCTAATGACCCATAAGCACATTTTTTTCCCCTGGTTATGGGGTGGTTCTGCACTATCCAGAGTGTAAACACACTGACCTTCTAAACAAACACCAGAAAGTTGAAGGCAGAGGATCCGATGGCTGGAGAGCTGTGGGGGTTGAAGGGGGCGGGTGCTTTGCTTCTCCATCAACTGGTCTCAGGCTTTGTGTAACAGAGTTACATTTTGTGGAGGAGGGAGCGGGTGCTCGGGGCAGCCTTGATCCAGTGTCTGCTCTTCCAGGATGAGGAATGTTTACGTCCTGGGGAAGCGACTGACCTGAGCTTCTTGGAAAAGCTGGAAGAGAAAGTAGGAGATCATGCCCACTTCGTGACGTATGCATTCACCTCTGTATCCTATCCCTGCCTCTCCCCACCTCAAATCCGTGACAGTGCTGGGGAGGGAACAATGTTTGCTTTGTACCAGAGCTAATCAAGCAGCCCATCCAGAGTCTTGACACTGAAATGTGCTGCACCGGCGGAGTCTGAGCCGGGGCACTGGGAGGTGTGCGGGGGTCCTGTCCCTTTACTGGTGTGCTGCTGATCTGTGAACTGGTTTCATTCCACACTAAAATTAGGAGCTCATGGGTTCAGCCCATGATTTTAGCCCAGGAAGGATAGATGACTCTGGCCATAGGTGGCTTTGGCCCCACTGACTCCAGGGAAAGCTGAGGATGTTGTGACAAGGAGCCCAATGCCCGAGGGGTGTATAAATATTTACATTCATCTTGCCACTTGTGAGGTTTGCGTACGAAGAGGAGAGAAAATGCTTCTGCTCCTACCCCTGAGCTGAGTGACATTTTGGTTGATTCTCCATTTGCAGTGGGTTTGGAGCCCATTTTGGTGGCAGATGAGCGCGTTGGCGCTGGGCTGGTTCCCAGCAGGAGCTGCTGAAGGCTCTGACAAGGCATCAATTCCGAGTCCCGCTGCTGAGCTGTCACTGTTCCTACAGCTCTGAACTTCGCCACAGCCAAGTGGAAAAATTGGAGCCAACTTCCTTGTCACCACAATGTGCCTTAATGCTGTTCTGCCTGATTAAAGCTTTAAATAGCAGTGCTGGAGCTACTTAAACAGGATCTGTACTTGGCGATGCTCTTGGAAGGAGCTTTGATAGACTAATGTGCTGTTGTGACACCCAGCTCTGCAGTTACTGACTGCTTACAAAGCTGAAACTTCAACTGTGAAGTTGCTCTTTTTTCCTTAGTATTTTTTTTTTCTCTCCAAGGAGTCCTTGCTTTCTAAAATTTTCCTGCTATTCCTGATCATTTGGATTTCTCCTTTGTATTTGGGTTCTTCCTCCAGGGCAAAAATCTCGAGCAATCCTTTGCCCTGGGTATGCTTTGAAGCTGAGGGAGTTGCTAATCTTTCCCCCCCACACAAAAGCAATAAGAATGTATTTAGATGAATGTTATGGGAAGAAATCTAAATATTTCTGGAAAGGGTGATCCTTGTCAAAAGGCAAGAGGAAGGTCACAGGTATTCTGAGTTTATGGGAGCTGCTCCCATTCTCTGCTGCCACCAGAGGTAAATGATGGTTTGACTCTGGGCCGTAACCCTACAGTCAGAGCTCCAATAGTAGGCACAAACCCTACATTTCCAGCTGTCCTGCAGCTGTGACTCTCTCCAAGCTGAGCAAAGCTGTTTGTTGCCCTTTCTCTTGGTGTTTTGCTGTTTTTCCCCTGCAGTCGCAAACTGGCAGACCAGAAAACGCGGAAATCCATCGACTGGGTGGATTTCCGGCTCCTCCACTACGCAGGAGAGGTCACTTACTGTGCTGTTGGTGAGTGAGCAGGGCCAGTCTGGGAGTTACCTGAGCTCTTCAGGTGGTGTGGGAGCTGATGACTTGATGGGAAGAAGAATTCCCAAATACCTGCCCTCTGGAGGCACTGTCATTTGAACGTCTCACACGTGACAATTTTGAGGACAGAAATGTCCTGATTTTGTGCTGAAGTTTGTGGCCTCCAAAAGAATTAAAGTTTTTTTAAAATTTTTTTTCAGGATTTCTGGAGAAGAATAATGATCTGCTGTACAGAAACCTGAAGGAGGTAAGGACAAGAAAGGGATGCTATTCTCTTGTTGTCTGCTTGGAGCAGAAATGCTTTGCAGAAGATGTATTTAATCCCTGCAGCAAAAAAGAATATACTTTTCTCTTTAGCAGTGACCTTTAGACACCTACGTGTGTGTCCTCAGAGCTGTGCTGCTCACGGGAGCAATGGAAGTGCTGCTCAATAAGGCAACATTTAATTCTTCCTGTTTCAGGTTCTGTGCAACTCTAAGAATGGCATAATTAGAGATTGTTTTCTCCTGTCAGAGCTGGATAACAGGAGGAGACCAGAGACTGTGAGTTTTTCTTGAGTCCTAGCTTTGAATGTAAACTCAACTCCCCAAGCCTTGGTTTAACCACTGATCCTTAGTTCTTATAGGCATAAAACACAAGAAGTTCCACCTCAACATGAGGGAAAATTTCTTTCCATGGAGATGGCAGAGCACTGGAACAGCTGCCCAGGGAGGGTGGTGGAATCTCCTGTCTGGAGACATTCCAAACTCACGTGGGCAAGCTCCTGTGTCACCTGCTCCAGGTGACCCTGCCTGAACAGAGGGGTTGGACTGGATGATCTCCAGAGGTCCCTTCCAACCCTAATGATTCTGGGATTCCTGAATTTGGTGGATGTTTTTGCTGCTGTTCCAACCCTGCAAACTTCCTGGCAGCTGAACAGTGATGCTGCTGAGACAGCAGCCGGTGTTTATATATATATATATATATGTATATATATAAAACACGACAGCTTTCTCTTGCAGCTTTAAAGCTGAATGCAGGAAGTTATCTCAGTTCCTGCAGTGATGGGTTCCAAGGCTAAGAAAGTTCTTTCGGTGATGTCTTAGGTTGCAACCCAGTTCAAAAACAGCCTGACAAGTCTGATAGAAATCCTGATGTCCAAGGAGCCTTCTTACATCCGCTGCATTAAACCCAACGAGAACAAGGAGCCTGGTAAGGATGGAGACACTGAGGAGGTCAAGGAATGAACTGAGAGACTTGTTTGTAGCAAGGTGCAGCCTGTGTATGTGCCTGTTTATGTGTGTGTGTGTGTTTTTATATATATATATGTAAATAGGTTAGTTAAGCTGCAGCAAAGTCGTCACCTTGGATAGTTGAGGATTTAATTCCTCCCTGGTTTCTCCCAACACATGGACAAGTGGGGGAGCTCCCATAGGCAGAACTTGCCAGTGAATGTGTGTCCTTGCTGCAGGGAAGTTTGATGATTTCCTGATCCGACACCAGGTGAAGTACCTGGGCCTGATGGAGCATCTGCGGGTGCGACGAGCGGGCTTCGCGTACCGGCGCAAGTACGAGCTCTTCCTGCAAAGGTGAGCTTTCCCAGGGAATCATCCTGCCCTCCCATGGGGGCTTCTGAGCAAGCTGTAGTTAAATGTCCAGTCCCAGTGATGGGAGGTGTCAGCAGACACTCCTCTTCATCAAAAATAACCTCTGCACGTGTCTTATCTGGATCCGTTTTGACCTGCTTTGGCATTGTCGAATAAAGCAGTGGGAATTTGAGGGGAGAAGAGTTTTCAGGAAGGGATTTCTCAAATTTCATGCAGTTTGTGTTGATGTCTTGCTGACCTTTCAGGTATAAATGCCTTTGTCCAGCTACCTGGCCCAACTGGCATGGGACAGCAGCTGAGGGTGTGGAGAGGCTCATCAAGCACATAGGTTACAAGCCTGAGGAGTACAAATTAGGAAGGTAAATGTCCTTCTGCTCTGACTGGGATCTCTGCTCTCAGTGTTTGCTGTTGGATCTTCTGTCCTGTCTGTGACACAAGCAAGGAGATAGATAAAGCCCCCAGATGCATGCATTTCTTGTTTATTTGTACCTGTTTCCATGGAAGCTTCAATCCAGCCTCGTTTCTTCCATCTCTGGGTTAGGGCAGATGGGCTGCTTTGCCTCAGCTCCAGGTCTCCTGCTTGCTTGGGCATCCCAGGGCAACTTTAGGCTTGGGTGGCATCACAGCTGGTTGGAGGACCCTGAACCTGGTTGGGGCAGCTGAAAACAAGGGCCCGCCGTGAATAATAACCTGTTCCTGGTCTCTTTTTCAGAACCAAAATATTCATTCGTTTCCCAAAGACTCTGTTTGCTACAGAAGATGCCTTTGAGTACAGGAAACAACTGCTGAGTAAGGTTCTAGTTCCCTTCCTCTGACACAGGCTGAGCCCCCTGGTCTGCATAGCTCTGCAGAATCCGTGGAAAACTCAGTGTGGGGAGAAATCATTGGCTCTATTGCTTGAGTCCTGAATCTGTGGCTCCTTCAGAGCTCCTCAGTCCTATGAGTCCGTGCCTAGATGCACCAAGTACTTTTCCCTTGGAATTGGGATCTCATCTGTCTCATCCTGGTGGCATCTATCTGCACCTTCTTGAAAAGCATAAATGCAGGGCACAGTGCCTACACAGGCCACTCCTGGGCCTGTTGGTGTTGTGGCTCCTCTGTTCCCTGGTGGTTGTGCAGCCCCTCCTGTGCTGGTGGAGTGTGGGATCTCGGCTCCTCAGTCTCTGGTCCTGGAGGTTCAAGTGATGTCCCTGCCTCTTTTTCCAGTTTCAAGACTACAGGCCAAATACAAAGGATTCCTTGGGAAAAGAGCATACCAGAAGAAGAGGAAAGCAGGTATGGGCTCTGGAGTGGAAGATTCTCTCGGGGCTGGGCTTTCCATTGGAGTTTTAGCTTTGGGAGGTCACAAATCCATGGTGCTGTGGGTAACACTCGTGGCTTCCCTCCAGGGCTGTGGGTGTCAGGTGAGATGCAGGTGTCAGCTGCACAAAGAGCATTCACTGAGCAGTTAGAGAGACCCTTTTAAGTAGTGTTTGGTTCCTCGCACCACAAGCTGCTCTTGGCCTCAGCCAGGCACCACCTGTGGGAGCAGCTCTGAGCAGCAGCAGCACCTTCTGCTGCACACATGGGGTCATTCTGAGGTACCCAGTATTGATCACGAGCTGCTGGGGGAAAAAAAACCCTTTTAGCACATCAGGCAGGCTGATCTAAAATCGGCAGGCTGATCTAAAATCTGCAGGCTCAAAGGGCAGCTTTCTGAGATGGGCTGTGTGCAGGGACAGAGGGAGGCTGAGCAGTGACAAGGTCTGGCACTGCTTTGGGGTTGAGCTGCCCAGTGTAGGTGAAACTGGATCAGCCACTTACGATGGAGAAGAAAACATCCTAAACTTCTTGCTGTTCCCATCAGCTGATCTTTAGAGCTGCAAGAGAACCAGTTCTGTCTTCTGCTGTGTGGATTAAAGGACAGCTTGGCACAGGCCCTCTGATACCTGATTGTTCTTGCAGCCATCAAGCTGGAGGCGTGTTGGCGAGGAGTGCTGGCACGGAAGGAGGCCAAGAAGAGGACGTGGGCAGTTCAGACAATCAGGAAGTAAGTATCACTGTGGGGAGGTCCTGGGGAGGGCTGTGGGAGGGGGGTCCCAGCATGGAGATGGTCTCGGGACAAAGAGCCCAGAGTACTGGCAGTGCAGGGAGTCAAAACCAAGCTCCTTCCCAGCCATTTTCCAAGCTGTCGTTGTAGGTAGGAGGACAAGTGCCGGGGCTTGGTCTGAAATGCCTGGAATCTCTTTAGGAATTCTCTGACTGGCACAAATTTCTGTGGCTCTGCTGGTTTGTATTTCCAAACCACAGAATCTCAGGATGGCTTGAATGGGAAGGACCTTAAAGCTCATCCACTCCCACCCCCTTCCATGGACAGAGACACCGTCCACTATCCCAGGTTGCTCCAAGCCCTGTCCAACTTGGCCTTGGACACTTCCAGAGATGCGGTAGCCACAGCTTCTCTGGGCAACCTGTGCCAGGGCCTCACCACCCTCACAGGGAACAATTGCTTCCTAATCCTTTGCACACCCCTCCATCCCCTTACATCCTCCCTCTCCACTCCCTTAAACCCAGCTCCCAAAGTAGAGCTGATCTTCCTTTCAGACTCCAAAGCACTGTGGTCTGGCCAACAGAACTTGGAAAAAAAAGTTAATATTTAAGATATTTTAAAGCTTAAGATTGCCGCTGCTGTACCTCAGTAAACATCAGTCATCTCTTAACTTGTTTTGTGTCCTCTGTCCCTCACCTCATTCCATGGATTTCTCAAGGTCACGTGTCAGTTCTGGTTTGGTGTTTTCTGTAGGTTCATAACTGGCTTCATCAATCGGAAGAAGCCCCTTTGCCCAGAGAACAGGGAGTTCGTGAGGCTTGCCCAGTACAACTACCTGGTGAAGCTTCGAGACCACCTTCCAAAAAATGTCTTGGACAAGAGCTGGCTCCAACCTCCCTCCATCCTGGAAGAGGTGAGGGCTGCTGGAGGCTTTGGGAGAGGTGAAGGTGCTTCTCTTCCATGGTCTTGTGTGTGCACTCCTTGTGTGGGAGAAGAGCAGGGATCTGCTGGCTTGTCCCCTTCGGAAGAGCCTGAGATCTGCTGTGTCTGGATGGGAGTGAGAGGAATGGCCCCAGGTTTGTGTTTCCAAGGGAAAGGAGGGAGCTCTGTGTTGTTTTAAACAATAGAAAGGAAAAATGCACAGACAGAAAAGCAAACTCACGAGCCCTATAAAGACAAAATTAATCCCACAAGCTTTTAGGCTTGTGGCACAGACAGACCTGTTTGCACAACTTCCTTACTGTTTTAACTTTTTTAAATGTAGACATCCGAGCTGCTCCAGAAAATCTGCACGAGGAACCTGGTGAGGAAATACTGCCAGGGGATCACTGCCGAGAGGAAAGCACAGGTAACCAACACCTGAGTTCAAACATGTTGTGCCTGAGTGACCTGTGCTCCCTGTGGATCATCTGGAACACAGGCTGCACCTCCTGCTGCTGCTGCTCTCACCCGCTCGGGGATAAGAGCAATCACATAGGAGCCTGAGTCAGGGATTCCTTCCAGTGTCTCCTGCAATGTATGGAGCAGTTCTCCTCCAGACATGTGAGGCTTTATCTTACGGCATTAAATTAAATGTGTAATTAGAAAAGATCCATAAATCAGAAAAATCTGTAGGATTATCCCTGCTGCCCCTTTATTTGGCGTAATACAGGAATAGCCTAAAGCTGTTGGAAGAAATGCAGCACAATTCCATGATTCCATAGTCACATGGGCAGTGCACGACTGGAAGGATGTTGGGCAGTAACAGTGTTCACATCACACCTGCTGATGTTGCTGATGGAGGATCTCTGAGGGTAAAGGCTGTTCCTCCCCACCTCAGTTGCAGCAGAAGGTGGTGACCAGTGCTGTTTTCCGAGGGAAGAAGGAGGGATATGTCCAGAGCATCAACCAGCCCTTCCTGGACACCCGGCTGAGTGAGTGCACAGCAACCCCCGGGGCCTCAGCCGCAGGCTCCTGCTCAGGGAAGGTCTGTTGGACCAAACAGACTCATTTCCAAGAGAAATTCCCACCTGGCAGAGGCAGCAACACCTGCTGCGTTTGGGCCCTGCTGTTGGAGTTGCCTTCCTCTGTCATGTCTAGTGACTCCTACTCAGAGATCAGTCTGCCAGATTGGTTCTCACACTGGGGATACTGGGATCCCTTTGGGACACAGAGCCAGAAACCTGAGCAGAATTCCCTGTGGGCTGGGGTGGATCAGGGTCTGAACCAAGAGCAGACTCAAGAACAGGCAGAAACTCCCAGTGTGAATTAACTGTCAGGCAGGAGAGTCACCAGAATGGGTTTGGGGTGGCTGGAAGTGACCACCCCCAGTTTGGAAGGAATTGTGCCAGGGGGACAAGGACAATTGGGATGAAGACAGTGCAGCTCTCTGGTGTTGGCTGGGGCAGTGGTAACTGTCTGTCTGTGGCTGTAGGTCTGTCACCTACACTCAGTTTCTCTTTCTGGTTTGCTCCTCAGAAGTGAATGATATAAACCCCAAAGTGCTGCAGCTCATCCAAGGGGAGAACATCAAGGTAAGGGAAGGACAGAACCCTTGGAATTGGCTTTACTGGAGTCCTGGAGCTGGTTGGCCACACAGGGCCTGATGAATAGCAGTGGAGCCACTACTTCCTTGCTTTTAAATTGGACACAGGCCTCAAAATGCACCTAAACAAGTTGTTTAAGATTCCCTTCATAGCCTTGTTCGGGCTGTACAGGGCAGGAGCACAGCCAGGGTGTCCGTGCACTTCCCGTGGTTCTGGCACAGAGGGCACAGGTGACCCATCTTGCTCAGAGCAGGGTTCTGGGTTTCCCAGTATAAAGAATCCAGATCCCTGTGAGCAGAGCTCAGCAGGAGCTGCTGAGAGCTGGACCTGCAGCTCCATGGGCAGAGCTGCTCCTCACTGAGCTGCTTCCAGCCAGGAAAACTCAACTGCCTGGCCCAGGCCCCACAGCAGCGAAAGTGCTGATTCCAACTCGTTGTTTTCAGTATGTGACCCCCGTGATAAAATATGACAGGAACGGGTTCAAGGCGCGGGAGCGGCTCCTGGTGCTGACCCAGAGCTCGGCCTACGTGGTGGAGGTGGCCAAGGTCAAGCAGAAGATCGACTATGCCACGCTGAAAGGTAACTCTGGGAGTCCTTTGTCCAAGGCCAGGCTGGACGGGGCTTGGAGCAACCTGGGATAGTGGAAAGTGTCCCTGCCCCATGGCAGGGGGTGGAACGGGATGGGCTTTAAGGTCCCTTCCAACCCAAACCATTCCATGACTCTGTGATGATTCCATGAGTTATCATGGGGCTTCATGTCCTGCTAGAGACCCTGGGGGGAAGGATGAACTTCTGAAACTTAGTTTTTCAAAGATATTTGGAGCAATGATCTACATGGAAACAGCTTTTCCTGGGGGATGTACAAAGCGTTTGGGTGTCAGTCCTGAAGCAGAATTTTGTAACTAAGAGAACACAGTTCTTTGCCCTCCGGAGCTGGGTTTGGTGGGCTTTCCTCTAATTCTGGATTTCTTTTGAAGGGATCTCCACCAGTAACCTGAGTGATGGGATCGTGGTCATTCATGTTCCAGAGGACAACAAGCAGAAGGTAGAAAATTGTGATGCAGCTCCTAAGAGCTGGTGGTTAGAAATAAGGTCTTGTGGCTGATGCTTCCAATATCATCCTATAAAATACTGGGATTACACAACTACTGATGTTTATTTAAATTCCCCCTCATCAGACTTGTGCTCCAGACCCTTCCACAGCTCCATTCTCATATCTGGATATGCTCTTGCCTTTTTTAGAGCCAGAGTTGCTCTAAATCCTAAATAATCCCTGGAAAGGATGTTTAATTCGGTCACTTCTGCCAGGCAGTCACTGCTCTGGCATTCCAAAGGAGTCTCCCTGAGTGCCCCATTGCTTTGTGGTCACATTCTGGGGTGGTGCCAGGTGACTTTATCCCTCTTTTCTCCTTTCCAGGGCGATGTGATCCTGCAGTGCGAGCACGTCTTCGAGACGGTGACGAAGCTCTGCATGTTGGCCAACAAGCAAAGCCTCGTTAAGGTTGTGCAGGGAAGGTGAGGAGGGAAGGTGGATGGGCACCACTGGGCAGGCTGTATTCTATGGAAAAACCTCTTTCAAAACCTTCTAGGTCTGGACTGCTCAGGTCAAGACTATTGCCCTCACCCAGCAGAGTGCCCTAAGCTGGTCAGGTCTAATGCAGCAGCACCGTTGTTTCCATGGCTTCCATAGGGGCAGGAGAGGGAGGATAGGATGCACTGAGGGAAAATACATTAAAAATCGTTCCAGCGTTTTTCCCAGGCTAATGAGGCTTGTTTCCATGGTGGGTGCACCTTGCTGGATGTGCTGCTCTGCTCTGACAGCTGCCCATGCCCCAGCTGCCTAAAACCCAAACTTATTTATAGGTGATTGCACTTTAAAACCACCTTTTTCAGGTTCCTGCTGCTGTGTCCTGAGCGAGAGGTTGTGAGTTTAGTGGTTTCCCAGCAGATTCCATTAGCCCCATGTCTGAGGAAAGCCAGCTGGAAAGCTGGGGGGTCACCTCAGGATAAATGCTCCTCTCCCAAAGGGATTGAGGAGGCCCAAGTTGGGATTGCAGAGCTCAGGATCCTTCCAGCCACGGCCCCGAGCTGAGGGCAGGTGGATGGTCTGTGTCTCTGATCTCCCCGTGAATTGGAGCTGGCAGGTGAAACCTGCACTTCTGCTCCAGCTTTTCTCCCTGGCTTTTGCCTTTCAGCTGTAATTAGATTTGGTGTGTTCAGTGGTTTTCTCCAGGTCAGATCTGCTTAACTTCTAGTGCTTAATTGCACCAGGAACATTCAAAGCCTAGGCCAGGCAGGGACATTCCATTCATCAAGCTCATCAGCCTGGGGGGATAATGCAGTTGTTTAGGAAATTCACCTAGGCTGGGGCTCTGATCTCTCATCTTAAGGAGATTTGCCAAGGAACAGAAATAAAGGGGGCTTAGAGTAAAGCCTGTTGTGGGGAGGGCACTCCTGGGGGTTCTGTCCTTGCAGCCTCCGGTTCCGCATCGGCTCCGGGAAGGAGGGGACGATGGTGTTCGCTGTGGGGAAGGAGCCTCAGGTCTTCAAGGACAAGAATGGACAACTAACAGTGGTAAGGCCTCATCTGAGCATGGGAATACACCTTGTGCTTCCTCCTGTGACACCCTACACCTGCAGAGAGCACAGCCAAGTGCCCTTTGTGGGAGTTCAGGAGGAACTGAGTCCTCTCGGAGCAGAGGTGCAGGAGTACTCATCAGTGTTCACCTGCATGAGGTGATGCACAACAGCTGGTTCTGGCTGTGCTGGGAGCTGCAGCTCCACGAATTCTGCAGGAATTGCCACTGCCCCTTGCCCTCGAGCTGGTACAGGGATGGGGGAGCAAGGCTCACCTCTGGCTTGGTCAGTTAGAGAATTTAACCTGACCCAAATTCAACGAGCACCTGCAAAATGAGGTCTCAGGTGACATTTTCCACCTCTTATTGCCTCCCTCAACCAAGTTATGCCTGGAATTGGGGGATGGAGGGGAGGCACTTCTTGTCACTCAAGCAGGCTGTGTGAGGAGCTGGGAGCTCCAAGGAAGAATTCCATGGAGGTGTAATACCCTCAGGGCACTGGTCAGCTGTCCCTAATTTAATGACTCCTTTTTCTCATCCCAGGTGTCAACCCAGGTGAAGTCTTGATGAGAGCCAGTTCCTGTTCCCAGGCCCTGCCTTGGCTGGGAGCAGAAAGGAGCCTGCAGGATGAGACCAGCCCTCACATCTCCCCTGGAATCTCTGATGCCACAGGGCTGCTGTGATTTGAGAGTTTGCTTGCATCTTTTAGGCTCTTTTTTTATAGCTTAAAACTACTCAACTATAGCTAAAAATCCACGATGTTGCTGTAACATTCCAGTGAGCAGAGATGCTTGTTACATGGTCACAGAGACATGTTTAAACCAAAAGCTGCACTTCCACAGGTAAAATGTCCATCTCTGAGAGCTCTGACTGGTCAGGAAGGATTAAGACAGAAGCCAAAAGGCTTCTTTAGCTGTACTTTGAGTCACAACTCAGGAGAACTGCAAAAAGTGCAGATCAGTGACGTTAAGTCTGGTCTGAAAACACGTTTTCTCTGGGCAGACTGGCAAAGCCTTTTGCTCAGAATGCCAAGATGAGGGTCAGGGCAACAGCAGGGCTGGTGCAGGTGGTTTTGGTGGTGCTTTGGTTGAGGTGAAACTGCAGTTAAACTGAAAAATCCACGTTCACCACACAACCTTCATTTACCTAAAAAAAACCAAAAAAACCCCAACCAACCAAAACAAAAATTCCCTCCTCCCACAATCAAAATAGCATCATCACAGCACCAAGCAAAAATGGACAACTTACCCCAAATCCACCCCTTGTCACTTCACCACAGTTAGAACTAAAATTCCCCATGCTCTGGTCTCTGACTTCTCCCTTTACCCCCTGGGACCTCTGCCCTGAGCAGTGCCAGGGGGTCAAATTAACATCCACAAGGAGGTGGTATTTCTCCCCCCAAGCTCCTCCCAGCTCCATGGCCCACGAGGCCGTCGTGCTTCCAGCAAGTAATAAAGTGACTCGTGTAAATATGAAATTTCTTCTAATTTATTGTGTTATATTAAAAAACCAAAAGTACATATTGCAAACATCAACCATACAATGAAATCCAGCAGAAGCTTGTTTTGTGCCTAAGTCTGAACAGGAGGGAATGATTGTACAGGACAGGAATCTGCTGTTGTCCATGAAACAATTCCATTAAGACTGAAGGGTTCTACCTACACTTTGCTCTAAGGTGAGGTGGGAGCTCAGAGCCTTCCACAGGTCTTGGGGCTCAGGGGGACCCAAACCTGCTTCTGGGAGTGCAGGAGCAGCTGCTTTGGTGCTCCAGCTACACGGACACAGGTGGAGAGGTGTCAGCCTGGGGTGGTCACTGCCACCTCTCCTGCAGCCCCACCTGTGTTATGAGCTGCAGGTCCACAAAATCTCTCCCCCGGGAAGACTTTGCTGAGCTCTCCTGGGCTGTGCTGTCACTGCTGGTGGCTGGAGAAGGGAAGCAGACATGCTGCTGTCCCTGGGATAATCTGAAGAGCTGCTTGTGCCCAGGACACCTGCCCTGAGCCCCACCTGCACCTGAGAGCTGAGGCAAAACCACTTAGAGTAACGAGGCTCAGGAGTTGAGAGCATTTGTGCAATGGCATTACCAGAGTGTGCACTCAAGGACAGGGGCAGGAGGTAAAGGACACCCCACCACCACAGCACAGCTTTGTGCACCACTCCAGCACAGGGGGTGAACTCAGGAGTGTGTTAAGGCAGAGTCTGCCCACAAACACAGGAACGAAATTGAAACTGGAACTTAAACTCTCCTGGAGTGACTTTACTAAACCAACAGCTCTACAAACGGCTGTACAAAGATTAAAAACAACCATTCCCTGTTTTTTAAAGAACTTAGTTTGCAAAACCCGAACGAGAAAAGCCTGAAGCCAGTTAAGACTCTATTTACAGAGAAGTTAATCACATAGATGTGACCTGTCAGGTGCTTAGCACTGGTGTCACCTCCTGGAGCTGAACCTGCTCTGCCCCACAGGACATGGCTGGAGTTTGTCTGGGGTCTCCCAGGTAGGTCAGACCCAGCTCAGCTGAAGGGAGCAGGGATTGCTGCAGGACTGTTGGTGTTCTACAGTCATGGGCTGGTGGTCCCTGTTCACCCACTGCTAAGACACAGAGTCTCAGCCCCTCAGGGGCAGCAGGTCTGTTACAGAAGCTCAGAAACCTACAACAGCCCAGTGACACACCAGTAAGTGTCAAAGTACACAGTGCTGGAGAAGCAGCAATCCAGGACTTCCCTTCCTTGCTCCCCAGCTTATCACAGCCAGGAGGGAAGAGGCTCTGGCTCCTTCAGCCCCTGCACTCTGGACTCCTACAAACCCAAACAGGTGTAAGTACAACTCAAACTAGAAGCCCTGAACTGTCAGGACAGAACTGAAGCTGCTGAACCTCAGGGTAACTATTGAGCTCTTATAAACCAGTAGCTGAAGAAGAAAGACGAGACAGGTACAACAACCCCACCTGCCACAGACACCAGCTGTCCGTGACTTAGAGAAGTCTTTGGTTACTAGAAAGATGTCCTCAGCTTCACTTGGAAATTTTTTAGCTTTACTTGACGATCCAAAATTGTACAAACACTTCATACTGAATTTCAGCCCCTCCAGACAAGCTCTGAGTGACTGGGGTGTAACTGCTCTGTGGAACAGAAGCCTTGGGGTAACCGGGCTGGTGGTGCTGCAACACCTTTGGTTTATAACTGTTCAAGTGCCCTCAGCAGCCCTGAGCCAGGAGCAGGGATCCTTGGAGCAGGAACACAGAGCTGCTGCTCCAGAGGACTCTGCCTCTTAAGGGCAGTGCTAAATATTCCAGAGAAAGGGTCAAAGGAAACTCTAGCCTAGGCCAGAGTGCTCCGGTGTCAGCCACAGTACTGCTGAATTGGGAGTTTAACACTTTGTACCCTCAGGTTTCTCTCCCTCCCAGGATTTGTGACCTCAGCTATCACAGCTGTGGCTCTGCTTCCAGCCCTATGGAATGATACCCCATCTCCCACCATCAGTGTCACTTGACTCCACAACAGGCAATAGGAGCTGAGGAGGTAGATGAAATATTCATTTACAACAGAAAAGCACTCTCAGAAAACCAGACTGCCTTCTCCACACTCTGCCCTTCCACACACAGCTGCCACTGCTGAAAAGACTTGGAATATGCTCAGGATAAAGTCAAACAAGGAGTATCTGCCTCTGGGCCACTGTCTGCCACTCTTCCTCATGGTGCTGCCCTCATTCAGAGCAAGGCAATGGTCCTGGATCAGTTCCAGAAGGGAACTTCTGCCCCCCACCAATGCTCCCCTGCCACTGAAGCTGCCGTGACTCCTGAGTTATTTCTGTGACTCCTGCACAGCACAGAACACACCTTGCTGACCTGGGAGCTGCTGGAAACCAACTGCCCAGCTCCAGGCTCTGGCAGAAGCTCTAAGCACTAACCAGTACCAACATCACCCTAAGGGAAAGCAATCAAGGACAATTTGCTCCTGATCCTCCTCTTTCTGGAGGAATTTTAACCTTGAACAGCAGGGATGAAGCAGGGAGGGGTCTCCCCTCAGTGCTGCAGAAGCTCCACTGAACCCTTGGAGGAGCAGATCCTGGATCTGGGGAGCCACAGCCAGGCCCAAGGGAGCAGCCCCCCTGCTCTGAAGGGTCCCTCTGCCCCCAGCACTCCAGGAACATCACCAGCCAGTGCCATTTGTCCTTCAGGGAGTCACCCCAAGGCACTCCCGAGCTCCCAGCCCTGCAGACCTGGGAGACAGGGAGCTGTGCAGCAGCTCTGTGTCCAGATCCCAGCCTGAGTGCCAGAAGTGAGGGTCAGGAAGTGCCTGGAGGGAAGGAGTATGGCTGGGCTGGCTGAGCTTTTGTTTGTTTGTTGTTTTGTTTTGTGTTTAAAGTGCGGGATAATTACCAAAACCAAAGGCAGCCAGCCCTCCTCCTCTCTAGCACAAAACAGCAACAACAAGAGTGCTAAAAATTCAGGGCATTTCTCCAGCTGCTCAACAGGCCCTTACAGAACCCACCGTACGCCCAGGAAACTCGTTTATTCTTGTCCTACAACTACAGCATTTAAATACCCCAAATAACCTAGAGTTTGTTACAAAACATAATTTACAGACTGTGCCGGGTAGAAGGTGAACCTCCTGGTCCTCTGCTGCTTGCCCAGAGCTGGGGCCCGGGGCTCACCTGGCTCACTGGTGCAGGTGGGCCCTGTCGTCGGGGCGCTTGATGTGGATCCTCCTCACGCGCTCGATGCGCTCCCGCTCCTCATCCTCCTCCAGGTGGTGGGACCGACCTGCTGCCCCCCCTGTGGCCTCCAGGAGTGCATTGTCGGGTCCCCTCCCATCCTGGGACTCGTAGAGCAGAATGTTCAGTGTCTCCTCATAAATTCGGGCTTCTGGGAACTCCACCTGCGCACCCAGGGAAGAGAAGGTCACTCTCACCTGTTGCCTGTCACTGCAGGCACCAAATTACCTCAGTTTTAACTCCTGATACCTGTTTTTACAATTTCTTAATTGCACTCCAGCCACAGAAGTGATTTCTGGCACAACCCTTTCCATTCCGTTATTTGCTTCCAGCCTTTGAAACCCTGCAACTAGTTGGGCTTTTCCCAGAAACACCCTGCACGCAGGGCAGGCTCAGACAGGTCTTTCCTGGGAAAGGTAAGAAGCATGTGGAAGGTGTGCCATTGCTCACCTGGATCCCTCTTTACACAGGGATGTAGAACCATTGAATGGTTTGGACTGGAAGGGACCCTAAAGATCATCTAGTTCCAACCCCCAAACCTGGTTAAACGCAGAGGTTTAGCCTAAAGATGAAGAGCTGGACTGAAGGTGCCTTATGGAATATCACAACTGCCCAGTGTTACGTGCCATGGCCAGGCAGCCGCTGCTCTGAGCCCCAGGAGGAGCTCCATGTGCTGCCCCACTGAGAAGCTGAACAGTGCCAGTGTTCAGCCTGGGGCAGCTGTCAGGGTGCCAGGCAGCAGCAGCAGGGCCCACGGCAGGCACATCCCGGGTTTCCCCGCACCTTGGTCTGCTTCTTCTCGGTGGCGTAGACGATGGAGGTGCAGCAAACCTCGGCGATCTTGCGGCCCTGCCCGTAGAAGGACCAGCAGCAGATCTCATCCCCTATCACGTCCTTGATGAACAGGACTCTGCCGTTGAACCGCAGAGAGAGCTTGTCAAACAGCTCGATGTTCTTCAGCATGTTGTCGTCGGAGTTGCTGGGAGACGGAGGCAGCAGGGAATTACAGAGCACATGGAACAGAGCAGGGGGCATTTACTGCCCCAAACAACCAGCTTCCTTTCATTTACAGTGTCATAGGACCACAGGATGGTCTGGGTTGGAAGGGACCTTAAAAGATCCAGTTCCACCCCCCCGCCATGGGCAGGGACACCTTCCACTAGGACCCACCCAACCTGGCCTTGAACACTTCCAGGGATGGGGCAAACCCAAGACATTAATTCTTACTATTTCACTACTACGAGCAGGAAAACCTCCTGCTGAAGCAGCAGGAACTCAACAGCAACAGCTCTGTGAACAACTGTCCAAGGCCATTTCACCTGTGTGCAAAATCCTGTGGCCCAAATAAAGCCACTCCTGAGCTCAGCACCAGCTGGATGGACACAGTGTTATGCAAAAGGGCAATGATGATGATTTCACCACTCCCTGAGCACACTGCACCATGAAAGGCTTCCTGTACTCAACTATCACACTGCAATCCATGGGAAAGCAGACAGCACTTGGCCAGAAGCCTCTGCCAGCTGCACCTAAGGATTAGAGGAACTCCTCTGGCACAGGAATAGCACAGGCTCAGCCTTCCACTGATGGCAGCAGGCTCCCTTCTGACTCAAGTTTGAAATAAATTGGGAAAAAATGGAGTACATGTCAGCACCAATCTGTCATTGGGTCTGGGGGAAGAAAAAGGAAACGCTTTTTGTGGATTTTAGTCCATGAAAAACTTCCAACAAGTCAAGCTGAAGTCACTTACCTGGTGTAGGAATATTTGTTGTTGCTTCTGTTGTACAGCAACTTCACTGCTGGCTGTAAGAAACAAAGCCCAGATCAGTCACAGGAAGCACAGCAAGAGCTGGAACCTCAGCCCAGCCCCAGGCCCCACAGAGATGCTCCAAAATTCCCAGTGGGATTTTGGTGGTGGTGTTACTGCTGTTGCTGCAAACCTGTGATGCACAGGTTGGCAGTGGGGCTGCAATCCCTCCTGACCCCTTCTGGGACTAGATCCTCAGCTACTCTTACAGACGATATATCCTCTGCCTTCGGATCCTCAGCTATTCTCACCAGCCCTGTGCCTTATCACCACCTCCTGCCATGGCCAGGCACATCTCCCACTATTCCAGGTTGCTCCAAGCCCCAGCCTGGCTTTGGACACTTCCAGGGATGGGGCAGCCACAGCTTCTTTGGGCAACCTGTGCCAGGGCCTCACCACCCTCACAGGGAAGAATTCCTTCCCAATATCCCATCCAATCCTGCCCTCTGGCAGTGGGAAGCCATTCCCCCTTGTCCTGGCACTCCATCCCTTCTCCAAAGCCCCTCTCCAGCTCTCTTGGAGCCCCTTTAGGCACTGGAAGGGGCTCTCAGGTGTCCCCAGAGCCTTCTCACCTGAACACCCCCAGCTCTCCCCAGGGCACAGCCCGGCCCCTCTCACCTTGTTGGAGGTGGCGATGAGTTTCTGCTCCTCCTTGGAGGAGGTGATCACCGGGACCTTGCAGAAGGGCTCGTACGCATCCTTGTTCTGTGGGAGCAAGGACCACACAGCAGCTCAATGCCAGGAACTGTTCCCATTTCAGCCCAGCCTCCAAAACCACCAAGTGAGACCAGGAGAAATTCTTGCTGCCCACCCCCAGCAGCCTCCCCAGCCCTGGGCCCCACCTGCAGGGCTGCCTGGCACTCGTCTACCAGCCCCTGCACCAGGTAGTACTTGGCCTCAGCCAGCAGCTCCTCGATCTCCCGGCGGCTCTCCGGGAGTGGCACGGCCCCGTCCCGCAGGTAGTTCAGGATGGTCCCAAAATGCTTCCCACAGCGGTCGATCAGGATCCAGCCTGGGGACAGGGAAGAGCACAGTGAGGACAAGCAGAGGCAAATGTGGCAAAAGGCCCTGACAGTGTCAAAGTGCTGAAAGACACACAGAGGGACAGCCCCTGCCCTGGAGCTCACCTGCTCTAACATGTAAGGACCACACTGGGAAAAAAATCATGGAATGGTTTGGGTGGGAAGGGACCTTAAAGATTATTTAGTCTGCTCCCCTGTGACACCTTCCACTAGCCCCATCCAACCTGGCCTCGGACACTTCCAGGGATGGGGCAGCCACAGCTTCTCTGGGCAACTTGTTCCAGGGCCTCACCACTCCCATGGGGAAGGTTTCTTCCCAATATCTCATCTAAATTTCCCTCCTTCAGCTTAAAGGCATTCCCCCTTGTCCTGTCACTCCAGGACCTTGTCCAAAGTCACACTCCAGCTCTAGAGACGGAGACGCCCTCTCAAAGGGGCTCTAAGGTGTCCCCAGAGCCTTCTCTTCTCCAGGGTGCACAAAAAGAGCTACAGCCAGAGCTCTCCCTGGACAGCTGCAACTGCAGGATCCACATGTCACCTCTGGGTGCTGGAATCAGGACCCTGAGGAACACGAGGCAGCAGAGGCTGGAGTCTCCCTGCCTGAACAGATGGCCACTCTCAGGCTGAGGCTCAGGAATGCAGCAAGGAAACGCTTGTGGGGAAGGAGTCATATTTTGGACAAATAAGGAAAGTAGGTTAAGACAGACCCTGGGTGTTCTGCATGAATGGAATTACAAGTAAAGTCTGAACATTTGGTTCGGTTTGGAAAGGGAACGTGGCCCTTTCATGCTGTTCTGAGGGAAACTGAGACACTCTGCAGCAGTTTTACTCCAGGCTTCCCATCTCCCTCATTCCTGCTGTCTGCAGAACACACAATGTGTGCTCAAAGTGTGATTTTACAGACTAGGAACAAACTAGAAAGCTGGAGGCAGAACTACAGACAGAAATCATGGAACAACGGACTCATCCAGGCTAATGAACATATTACACTTATGCAAGTGGAACAGAAAAAGGCCCATTTGGCAATGCAGACGTATGGAAAACATGAAATCCCATTTTAGTGGGAGATGCGGTGGAAGTGTCCCTGCCCATGGCAGCGGGGCCTGAACTGGATGATCTTTAAAGTCCTTTCCACTCAAACCATTGCTGGATTCTGTGACAAGGAGGAAGCATGAGCCATGGCAATGAACAAGGACATCCATATTCCACAAGTGCAGCTGCTGTCCGAGTTCACCAGAGCACATCAACAGCCAGGAAGGTAAAGGGCAAGCTGAGGACAGAATTACCATCCCCAAACTTCTGCTATCCTCTCTGATTCCTCTGTAGGCTGGAAAAATCTGCTGCAACTCCTTGTTTACAGATGGTGAAACCAAAGCAGAATTGCTCATTTCCATGTGGAGGGAGGAGGAAAGAGAAATCATTTGGAGCAGTGTTGCAAAACACCAGTGACCACTAAAACAGCTTCAAAAACCTTCTGTTTCACTCGAACGGCCCAAATGAGATGACTCACATGGAAGTGATCCCAGTGCCCCCCAGCCACGGCAGAGCCCACAAGTGGGTTGAGCTGAAGTCTGTTAGAGCTGTTTTTTAATTGCAGTGTGACAAACCCTCCTGTATCCATTTAGGCAGGGATTCAGAATCCAAGAGCTGTATGTATCAGAGAATCATGAGATGGTTTGGGGTGGGAAAGGTCTGGTCCCACCCCCCTGCCATGGGCAGCAACACTTTCCACTATCCCAGGTTGCTCCAAGACCCGTCCAACCTGGCCTTGGACACTTCCAGGGATGGGGCAGCCACAGCTTCTCTGGGCAACCTGTGCCAGGGCCTCATCACCTTCACAGAGAAGAATTCCTTCCCAATCTCCCATCTAACCCTGCCATCTGGCACTGTGAAGCCATTCCCCTTGTGCTGTCCCTCCACGTCCTTGTAACCAGTCTCCCTCCATGTTTCTTCTACTCCCTTCAGGTACTGTAAGGCCACAATTACGTCACCCCAAAGCTTCTCTTCTCCAGGCTCAACAATCCGAATTCTCTCAGCCTTTCCTCACGGCAGAGCTGCTCCATCCCCCTGACCATCTCGATGTCTCCTCTGGACTTGCTCCAACAGCTCCATGTCCTTCCTGTGCTGGGACCCCAGAGCTGGAGCAGCACTGCAGGGGGGGTCTCACCTGGGCAGAGGGGCAGAACTCCCCCCTCTCCTCACTCCTTGGTACATGCACACATCAGACCTTCAGGGAATTAACCTTTTGCCTTACAAGAAGTGTCCAGGACAGGATCCAAACACTCCATCCAAACCAGACAACATTTTCCAGCCAAGCTCCGACGGGTGAAACAGGAGCCTGACACTGGACACTGCCTGATGCTCCAGTCTCTTACCAGCAGCCAGACAAAGAACAGCATCTCCATCAGCTGGCTACAGCAGCAGGAAATGAGGGAAAAATCCCATTGGGAGTGAAGGGAAAAATCCCACAGCAGCAAAAGAGAATTGAAAATAGATGGATGCACCTGGAAAACTCAAATCCTTCTCTCTGCTCATTACCATGCAAATAAAATGTTCCAAATACGCTGAGTTGCTACAGTTCATCACCAGTTTCTAAGTTGAAAATAATCATCTGCCACCTACAGCCACAGAACTCCAGACTTTTCTCCTACAGCCTGAGGAGCAGCAGGTTGGAATTGTTCAGCTGGAAGAAGGGGCTGGGAGCTGGGTCTGAGGTCAGAAGGATCCAGACACAGAGCAGGACCCCGTGTGCCACATTCCAGACTGGCTAAACTCGACTCCTTCCAGTTTCTCCCCCAAGTCTGGCTTTTTTTCCCTAAGAAGCATTCTGGCTTCTTTTCCTAGGAAACATTTTGCTCCGTGCCAGGTTTTGGGCGTGACCAATTAGCGGGATTTTGAAGAATTCCAGATAAAAAGTGTTTCCTTTGACAGCCCCAATGCTATTGTCCCAGTTTCCAGGCAAGGGGAGATAAAGCAAGAACTGCTGCCATGGGAGTGTCTGGGTTACAACATACAGGAAGTATCAAATTCCTATTAAAACACAAACTGGCTTCATGGAACAATCCCACACAGACACTGTGGGAGTCACAGCAAAATAAACTTGGGATTTTACGTCTCAAACATGACATTTTAGCAGAAGAAACTCCAGTTACTCTCAGATTTAGGGTGCAAACAGGGCCTCAGAGCCCTGGGAACGGGATGTACCAGCCCTTGTGTACCTGCCCAGGATGCCTGGAGGAAGCTCTGGGATCATGCCAGGGTGGGATTCCAAAAATTTGGAATTTGCAATCCATTTCCAACCTTGGAAAGTCTGGAAGTCTGGAATTATCAAATTTAGTGAATCACAGAGCAGCTTTAGGGCGGGACAGGAGGATCCTGCTGGAGTTGCCTGAAGTCTAGCAGTGAGGAGAGGGGGCTTACAACATTTCCACCCCTCCAGTGCTCCCAATGAGGGCATTGATTCTCCTTTGATAGGTTTTTTTCCCCAATCTGGCCCACAGACTGGCTTTTTTATGCAACCTCCATGGTCTGTATCCATGAGAAGTATCCCAGAGACCCTTTGATCTGGAGCCCCAACCCACAGGACCCACATTACTGCTTTATCCTGGCATGGGATAACACCTGGAACAACAAAGCTTTGTTTTCCCCAGCTTAAATACAAAGGCTTCTGGCTAAAACACGAATATTCAGCTAATTAGACTGTATTTTTTACATTTTTTCTCCTCCAAATCCACTTCCTCCTATCACAAGAGCCCTATAAGCCTCTAAATACAGACTATGCCAAAGCACTCAAATGTCAGTCCAACCCCCCTCACCACGTGCCAAACCTTCTATACCTTCAGCAAATTCAAACAAAATTTTCAAATAATAATTAACTAGTCCCAAGAAAGGTGTTCTGAACATCCAGACTCAGCTTAGCAGTAGCTGTTGTTAATTCAAAGGTATCCCAGTCCATAAACGTTGTTACGGGCAAAACATCTGCACAGAAATAAAGTTGAGCTTCCAGTTAAACTCTGTGACATGCCCCAAACATGGGAGTGCTGATATAAAACTACAAATTCTATGAAAATTTTGCAGCCGGTTCAGTTTTAGTGAAGCAAACAAAGAGCAGTCTCAAAAGAAAATAATTTCATTTTAAAAAAATCAGGCTTTAGTTCATAACTCCCCCCCCTTGTTCAGAGCAAGTTTTATATTTAAGGAGACAAGAGGGAACAGCCTCCTGGGCTTCAAAGTGAACACACAAGTCCTGACTCCTGTATTCCTAATCACAACCCCCACCATTTTCCATGGGCTTCTGAGCTTTAGTGTCAGTATTTCAAAAGGAAAAGGTGTTCCAGGTGCTACCTGGGCCTGGCAGGAGCACTGGCCCTTCTTAGTGTCCTACTGGTGTCCATGCACCTACTCAAGTCACCCATGTCTTTTGTTCCACATCTTTTCCCAGCTGTATAATCATGGAATCATGGAATCACAGAATGGTTTGGGTTGGAAAGCACCTTAAAAATTATTTAGTCCACTCCCCTGCCATGGGGACACCTTCCCCTATCCCAGGTTGCTCCAAGCCCCATCTGACCTGGCCTTGGACACTTCCACGGATGGGGCAGCCACAGCTTCTCAGGGCAACCTGTGCCAGGGCCTCACGACCCTCACAGGGAAGAATTCCTTCCCAATATCCCTGCTAACCCTGCCTTCTTCAGTTTGAAGCCATTCCCCTTGTCCTGTCCCTCCAGACCCTTGAAAACAGTCTCTCTCCACGTTTCTTGTTGCTCCTTCAAGTCCCGAAAGGCCACAATTAGGTCACCCCTGAGCTCCTTCTCTCCAGGCTGCACAATCCCAGCTCTCACAGGAGAGTTGCTCCATCCCTCTGACCATCCACCCAGCCCTACAAGTGGAAGTTGCTCTCTGTTCTGTGGTGTCTCTCCAGCCCCTCTGGCTCTCCCCGCAGCAGGAGGACGCGGTGGGGGAGGCGGGAGCAGCCCGTTCCTTACCTTCGCTGTCCGTGAGCACTTCCATGCGGCCGCTGAACATGGCCTTGAGCATGGTGTCCTGCTTGGTGAGGGTCTGCATGGTGGTGTAGTACAGGGCCCCCCCCACGTTCAGCTTCACGTACTTGGAGCTGGGGCTCGTGCCCTTGAAGGACGTCGTGCGCGTCGCCGCCGCCGGCACCGCTGAGCTCACCACGCTCTCTCCCGACATCTCTTCCTGCAAGGAAGGAGCTCCCAGCTCAAGGAAGGAGTCCCCACAAAGGGGGCAAAGGAGGAGCCCCCCCACACTGGCAGTCCCACCGTGTGACCCCCAAGCCCGTGTTCCCAGCGGGTGTTTCACACCGCAGCTCCCCCTCGGCCCCTTTGTGAAGTTCTCAAGTGTTTCAGACCCTCGGTTTTGTTTTCTTTCTGACTGTCAGAAACTGAAAGGCAGAAATCAACTCGGCCTGATTTTTCTTCTCAGGGTTTTTCCTGGGAACGCTAAGCTGGGTCCTACACTGCAGAGCCAACACTTGGCCACAACAACTGCTTTCATTTCTTACACAACTCCTACAGCTCAAGCTCTTACTCCGTCAGTAATCTGGGACATAATTGGGCAATTCCCAACACACACAACTGGAGCAGATGTGTCAAAATGCAGAAGATTTTCAAGGCTTTTTTCCCTTGGAGCACATGTGGCTTCAGGGAGAGCACACATGAGCTTCCCGCTCTGTTCCCTGCCCTCCCACACTTCTCCAGACACCAAATCTCACCATCCAGCACTCCCTGTGCCTGCAGTCCCCACACAGTGCCCTGCAGTGCCCCCAGTCACATTCCCTGTCCCTGAGCTAAGGAGGTCACGTTGGAACAGGAACAGGTTGGCTCAGCTCCACAAAGGCCCCAGAGCCGCTAACAACAAATCCTTAATCACCCTGAGTCTCCCTGGACTTCTGCCTCACAGGGACAGGGTGTGATGATTACCATCCCCCGTCCCTGCACACCCAGCTCCCAGCCCTTCCACAGCACTCGGGTGACGCTTCCTGGAACGAGTTTTGCTGCACTGCCACTAAACACCACGCTGTCTCCAGGCAAATCCCCACGGAGCCGCAGCTGTGTGTCCACGTTGTGTGTCCGGGGCAGGGACGGTCCCTGTGCCCGGGGCTCTCGGGGGAGCACGGGCAGCAGCCTCAGCCCAGCACCCTGCCACCCCCGCGGCACAGAGCTGGGGGGCTGCACCCCAAACCCCAGCCCGGGCCTCCCCAAACAATCGGCCCCAGGCCAAGGGGCACCCGGGGGGTTCGGGCCCGTGCAAACCGAGCACCCCGACTCCGGGGGTCGGACCCTCCCTGGGGGCCCTGGACCTGCTCCTCCCCCCGCTCTGAGCACCCCAGCCCCACGGCTGAACATCCCC
>VZRE01014863.1:400367-433728 GCA_013396775.1 Cephalopterus ornatus
GGGGGCTCTGAGGGCGGCCGGCATGCTGTGAGAGGGTCTCAGGTGGGCTGCGAGGAGGTCCGGGGGGACTGTAAGAGGGGTCCGGGAGGGTTGTGGGAGAGGCCCTGGGGGAGGCCGTGAGAGGGGTCCGAGGGGACTCTGTGGCTACTTTTCTCGCGGCCTGGCCCAGTCCCGAGGTGTGGAGCCCCCTTCCGGGGCTGTGGTGGGTCCTGGGCCTGCCCCCACAGCTCGGGGGTGGCACCTGCTCGGATCCTACTGGTGCCCGCGGCCCTGGATCGCATTGTCCTTCCCACACGGAGTTATCCCTCCCCTGCAGCTGCCGCTGCCCACGGCCCTGCGGCTGCTTCTCCTCTCCTGGAGCTGTCCCCACTTATCCTTCCCTTTCTAGTGCCCCGAGAGGGAAATCTGGCCCAAAGGACTTAGAACTGCAGAGGGAAGGTCTAAATCCCCAAATCGCCCACAGGGAATGTGCTGATCCATGCAGGAACTGCCCCAAGGCACTGGCTGGGATCATGTGTGTGTGTAAATGAGCACTGCACACTTCTCCTGAAAAAGTAACCTCTCAGGTGAGTTCCTTGTCGCTGTTTAGAAAGCTCTTGTTGAGTCTAGGTGTTTTATCTGGTGAGTGGCAATAAATCAGTGTCCCTTGTGCCCTTTGCCCCCTGTCCCTGCCTGTAGAGTTGTTCTTACCTGTGAACATAATAGAGGCTGGAAGGGGAGGTGGAGTTCAGGAGTGGAAAACAGTGTCGAAACACTGGGTTATTTATTTTTTTCCTCTCACAATCTCCTTGCCTGCAGCAGCTGTGGACTGTGCTGGAAGGTTCTGTGTCGGTGTGTGTGTCCTGGGGCAGCCCCGTGACAGGGCCCTGCCTGTGTGTGCTCACATTCATTCCTCTGCTGTCGGGTTCTCCCCTCCCTGGACACTGCTGCAGTCAGCACAGAGGCAGAGGTTTGCCCTACCCCTGTTTTTTCCCCCCTCTGCTCCCAGTTTTCCAGGTGTGTGCTCCCCAGAGCCCCAGCCATGTTCAGTGCCAGCCAGAGCTCCCGGGCGCAGTTCCTGGACAAGGCGCGGCAGGCGCGGGAGGAGCGGCGGGAGCTGAAGGAGAGGGAACGGGCGGCTGTGCAGCTCCAGGCACTGGTCAGGAGGTTCCTGTGCCGCTGCCGACTCCAGAGGGACATCAGGTGTGTGGGATTTGTGGAATCGTGGGTGGGGGCGGGTTGGAAGGGAGTTAAAGCTCGTCTCGTTCCAACCCCCTCCTATGGCAGGGACACCTTCCACTAGACCAGGTTGCTCCAAGCCTCATCCGATGTGGCCTGGAACACTTCTAGGGACGGGGCAGCCACGGCTTCTCTGGGCAACCTGTGCCAGGGCCTCACCACCCTCACTGGGAACCATTCCTTCCCAATCTCCCATCTAACCCTGCCCTCTGGCAGTGGGAGGCCATTCCCTTTGGTCCTGTCACTGCAGGCCCTTGTAAAATATCCCTTTCCTTTCCCTTCCACTTTCCTCCTGGAATTCTATCTTTGCTCTTACCTGGAGAGGTTTTCTTGATTTTTAACTACTCGTTTTTCTCACTTTGACAGGAAAGAGGTGGACGATTTCTTTGGGACAAATGAATCTGGCTCAAGTAAAAGAAGTGCTCTATCTGTGTTCAGAATTGCCAGGAAGCTGCTCTTTGTGTTTAATCCTAAAGAGGACAAGGAGGTGAGGACACTGCCCTGACCTGCTGCTTTTCTTTTGAGGACATGTTTTAACATGTTAAATATGTTCAATTCATTATCCAGGGATCCTGTAGGTTCCTGCAACGTATTGTGGCCTCAGAAATGTGATCTCCGTCTTTTGGTCCTTCCTGGAGGGATCTGCCCGTAGGAATGAAACAGGAGATGCTTTGAATTTTTCACTACTGGTTCTGTATTCAGGGCATGGTTTGGTGGATGTTTTTCCTGGTGACTGTGCCAGCTGCAGGAACTGGGCAGTGCTGAGGATTTTGGCACTGCAGTTCCCCAGGCAGGGACCTTGTGGCAGCTCCCAAGGAGCTGTGCTGGCACAGTGGAGGCTCTTTGTGCCTGATTTATATCTATTGATATCTGATATATCTGGTTTATCTTTCTGACCATGCCCTGAATTTGTGGGTTCAGAGTCAAGCCCTGAGATGATGAATTTTGCCCCAGGAAGCTGCGAGCGCTGATTTTAAGGAAACAGTTGGGAAGTGAGAGACTGTGTTTAAATTGCAGCAATAGGTGATTTTTTCAATCTCTATTCCTTTGAAATCTGCAAATGCAGTTTTTTGTAGATACAGCATCAAAAAAAGCCCTGTGCGTGTTACATACCCATTTTTTAAGTGCCTGGCATCCCTCTGAAGTTCTGCACTGCAGCCATTGGGTGCATTGCTGAAATAATCCCTTCTAGTTCCTCCTCTCCCTCCCCTTCCAGCAGCGAGTCCATCCCGTGCTGAGCCAAAGACTGGACTCTGCTCCTTCCCACTCCATTTCCACACACTGCTCTGGGCTGGGATAACCCCAGCAGCCAGTTCCTCAGCTCAGAGTGGCTTTATACCTTGCAAGCACATGGGAAATACATGGCCTGAACATGTAAAACCGGACTGAAAGGAAAATTCAGGCGTTGTGGATGTGATGGCCAAGTTCTGCCAGGATGTCCAGGGATCTGGGACACTGCTGCACTCCTTGGCACTAAGCTGTTCTTGCTGAACCCCAGCAGGAAGATGCTTTTCCTGATGCTGGTGAGGGAGGCAGTTTAGCAAGGAGGCTGCAGGAATTCCTCCTGTGGATGAGCACTGTGCTCAAGGAGGGAATTCTGCCCAGCAGCAGCACAGTGTGTGCGTGTGCTCCCAGGGCAGGAGCCATCAGCCGTGGCTGGAGGGAGTGTGTGTGTGTAGAACATTTGCTGTTTGATCCAGGGAGATCTTGCTCCCTTTGCTGAGCTGTTCCTCGTGCTTTTCCAGAATAGCCCTTCCTGTAGTTAGAACTAATCCCACCTTATTATTTCCCCAGAGATTTGAAAAGCTGTGCCGTTGTATCCTTAACAGCATGGATGTGGAGAATGAGCCCAAGGTCAGCGGGGGGTGTTTGGTTTGGAGCATGGGGGAGTGTTTGTTATTTTTAATTCTGTGTGTGGGGATTTACATGGGTGATATTTGAATTTTTAGCTTTCAGAAGCTTCTGAACTCTGCAGAGATTCCATGGTGAAAGTTTGGACAAGCCCTTTAGTATTGCTCTGATATTTTTGTTGTGTACAGCCATGGGAGTTAAAGAGCAGTTGATTCTGGGGTGGGTGGTGTCCTTTGACCAGGGAATTTGGGGAGAGAAGTATCTTGGTCCCACATCTGGAGTCAGTTGCAAAACTTCTGGCAATGTGCTCTGCCAAGCACAAACAGTGGAGTGTATCCCCCTTCCTCAGGTGTGGTACGTGTCCCTGGCTCTCTCCAAGGATCTCACGCTGCTATGGATAAAGCAGATCAAAGATATTTTGTGGTTTTGCTGTGAATTTCTCAAGCAGCTCAAGGTAAGGACTGTTTTCTTTGTGTTTTCTCTCTCAGCATTTAACATGGCACAAAGCTAATTAGGTTTATTAACCCTGATGTTTGTTATCACAGCCTGACATCCTGCAGGACTCCAGACTGGTCAATCTGCACCTCACAATGCTTGTCACCTTCACAGACACTTCAACCTGGAAAATCCTTCGGGGAAAAGGTTGGTGCATTAATTCCTTAAGATCTGGGACTCGCTATTAAAATGCTCTGAAGGCCCTGGCACAGGTTGCCCAGAGAAGCTGTGGCTGCCCCATCCCTGGAAGTGTCCAAGGCCAGGTTGGACAAGGCTTGGAGCAACCTGGGATAGTGGAAGGCGTCCCTGCTCATGGCAGGATGTGGGACTGAATGATCTTTAAGATCCCTTCCAATCCAAACCATTCTGGGATTGTGTTTCTGCACCTTGTCCTCTCCCCGTGGTTGCCACAAAGTTTCATTTTGCTTGTGCTTGCACAAAACAAGGATTCCCTTGGGATTAGACTGTTCCCCTTGAGATTAGAATGATTCCTTTAGGACACCAACAGTTGTTACAATGTTTTTATAATATTCCAAATCCCCCCCCAGAAGTGTTTAGAGGATAAGGGAATGTGCTTTTAGCGCTGGGTTTTTGTAGGAAATACACAAAGACAAATATTGTGAGGAAATGAGATTCTTCCATCTTAAACAAGACCACGTGAAATGCTCCCCAAATGATGGATTTGTGCATAAGGACAAGGATTTGTGCAAAGAGGGTTTGGGCAGTTCCACAGGGCTGTGTTGTGTGTGGGGAATTGCAGAGTGGGGCTGTGATGCTGTTTTGGTGACACCAGTGCTTTAACCCGAAGGTGAGACCCTGAGGCCTGCGATGAACCACATCTGTGCAAACATAATGGGACACCTGAACCAGAAGGGGTTTTATTCTGTGCTGCAGGTCAGTCTCAGCTGGTACACTCCTGTCTGCTCTTTATCCAAACAAACCCCAGTCCTGCCTGTGCTCCTTGTCCTAAGAGAGCTATTTGGATCTGTGGCGGAGTGTCAGCAAGAAGCTGCTGGGGACTTGTCTGTGGTCATATTTTTCTCAGAGCAGTAAAACAGAGTCTCCCCGCCCTCTCCTTTCTGTCTGTACTGCTGAATCGAAATCCTCTTAATCATCTCATAATGAGATGGACAAGGAGGAATCTTGAATATTTTTCCCAAACTTTGCTGCTGCCACATTGTATGGGTTGGGTTTGTTTACTGCTCTGCTGGGGAAAGGAAATGATGTAATTAACCTTTTAAATGAGAATTGGTTTACCAAACTATTGCCAGTTAATTAGGAAAGCATGGGCACCCTATGAGTACAGGTCCTAGAGAAATAAGTGCTGTGGAGTGTCTGATTTGAGTGCAGCTTCTCTGTTCTGCCGTTAGTAACCTGAAGCCCTTCTAGTGCTGCCAAAGAACTCGTAGGAACTGGGTTTTTGGTTGCTTTGGTGTCCTTTTTCTCTGCATTAAATAAACTTGATGTCTTTCAGGAGTAATCGTAATTTTTTTTTTCTGAGTACTACAGGGTTTTTATTTTATTTATTTGGTTTTTATTCCAGATTTTGCTAACTAATGGCTTGGCAAGATCCAGACCTTCCTTGTCCAAGGGCTCTTTAACTGCCATCTTCTCCCTGGCACTGCGGTAAGGCAGCTGGAGCTGCTCCGGGGGTTTTACAGCCAAACTTGTCTTTACTGTGCTTTTTAAAGACTTCTCCTTCTGCCAGTGTTTTCATGCCTTTGAGAGCATCACCCTGATGAAAGAAGCTGCTTTAGGCAAATGGCTCACTTTGCTGTCATCCTTTTTCAGCTCACAATGCCTTCAAGTCAGTAATTAGTGTGAGCCTTAACTCAAGGTTGCAGCTCGGTTCAGACTGCAGGGTCTGTCTGTTGAACCTCAGAAGGGTTGGAGCTCTCCAGGTGAGCTGGTTGTGCCTCTCCACGATGAACTGCTGCTGCAGGTGTACCTGTTACTCCATCTGCAGGGGCAAAGTTTGTCCCTGAAGCAACTCTTTGGAAACCTGCAGCCACTAATGAGCATTAAAACCTCAGTGGTTAATTGGGTGTCACTTCCTTTCTGCCGCTGTCACTGCTGGGATGGTGAGGGTGTCATGGTCAGGAGAGGAGCAGTGGGTGTCCATGTCACCCAACTTCTTCCTAAGGAAAGCAGTTAATTACTGATTTTCTGGCAGTGGGGAGAAGAGGAATTTAGCTCTGAGTGTTGTGGGCGTGCTGTGTAGAAATGTTTTATGCTCTGAGCTGTCTTATATTTCTTTCAGCCAGAGCAGTTCTGTGAACTTGCTCTGAGAAGAGAGGTGTAAGTGAATGTTGTTTTTCTTGTGATGTTTCAAGGCCAAGTTGGACAGGGCTTGGAACACCTTGGTCTGGTGGAAGGTGTCCCTGCCCATGGCAGGAGGTGGAACCAAATGGTCTTTAAGGTCTCTTGCAACCCAAACCATGATTCTCTGATTCCTGCTGAGGGAATAATCAGTAACCAGTTCTGAGCAGCTCAGTTGAAGGCTGTGTCTTGCTTTTCTGGGTCAGGTTGTGCTCTGAAGTGTTTCTCTCTCTCCATAGCCCTGTGGTTGCTGCACAGTTCTCAGACAATCTGTTGAGGTCCTTCCTGATCCATATCATGTCTGTGCCTGCTATAATGACTCACCTTGCTACTCTCACACCTGAGGTAAGTGAGTGATCTCATAGGACCAAAAATCTGCTGATTAGGCCACTTGTTATTCCATTTTATCAGTTCTTGGAACAGAGCTTTTACATTTCTCTCTTTGCCAGTTTCAACTCTGTTGTGAAAGTGCTTGATCCATACAAATACTCTGGATTTATAATATAGACATTATTAACACCAGTGGGATGATGGGCTGAACTGCCCTAAAATAAGTAAATAAGTAATAAAGGCATATATGACCGACAGTTTGAATTTTTCATGGCTCTACTCTTCCATTTCTGTAACCATAGACAGAGCCAAAGCAAAAATCACTCTGTTGCATGGCAGAGGATCTGAGGAGGTAACTAGTGGGCTGTCCATTAATCCAATTTAATCTGCTTGGTGCAGACAGCCAGGTTTTGTGCCAAATGGGCATCCTGTGTCCTTGCAGACAGATGATTGCAAAGCTCTGTCTACAACTACTACGTGACCTGTTCACCTGCAGGGGGTTTTATTTCCCAGGCCAGCTCCATGTCAAACACTCTGTAGGGCAACAGTCTCAACTTGCTGCTTTATTTGGAAAGAAAGGCTGGTCCCAGGTGCTGTGGCAGATCAGGTGTGGGGCTTTGTGTGGTGCCTCACGGGCAGGTCAATTGTGTCTTTCAGCGTCTGGCAGTGATAGAATCTCACGATCTGTTCCGCAAGTTCATCCTGTTCTTGAGCCGAGAGGCTCAATGCCGAGATGTCTGTGTGTGCCTGGAGGGGAGCCACACTCTCTGTTTGCTGGGTAAGCACCTGCAACACTTCTTACTATCTTTGGAAGAGAGTCTTGAATCAGATCTTCTTTCTCCATGGGTCAGAGCTGCCTCCAACTCATCATTTTTTAATCATTGTTTAAATAATGATTTATTTATATTTTGCAAATAATAACTGAGACATATTTTGGGATGTTACAAACATGTCTTAAGACCTCTGCAGATGGAGGAAGGGTCAGAGACTTGCTTTTGTCTGCATGTCATCATGCTGAACTGGGAAGCATCATCTCTGCCAGCTTTTGACTTGGACTCCAAGAAAGGAGAAAGTCTTGTAATGTGGCAGCCTTGGGTCCAGGTCCCTAAATGGACACGCTGCTGAAATACTGAAATTCACGTTTCGGTAAAAATAACAAGATTAACAGTTGGAGCTCTGGAATAACCATGGATTGTAGCTTGTAGTGCTTTGTAGAAGGTGTTGGTGGCACACAGAGGAGAAGGTGGCCAAAGGGACTTGTCGCTGGAAATGACTTGCTGCAGGGTGACCTCTAGGAATCACTATTGACAGAAATCCTCTCCTGGGCTTGAGGAAGGATTGGTTTCACCTGTGACCACTGTCTCAGAGCATCTCTTCCTGTTGAGTCTTGCTTATCTGGTCATTCCTCCAGGTAACCTGGTGTTCCTGGGCTCCCTGAATGACCAGGTCCTGGAGGAGGAGACGGCCCACTTTGTCGGGGTGCTCATCCACATGCTCTCCTACTGCCAGAAGTACGTGTCACAGAAGAAATCTAACCTCACCCACTGGCACCCTGTTCTGGGCTGGTTTTCACAGACTGTGGATTATGGGTGAGTGAGAAGGACCTTATGAGGAGAGATGATTAAGCTTCTCTTTTTATTTCTTTTCAATTTTTTATATGTTGCAATGTGTTTTATGTCTTGAGATGAACAGTGAGAACCTGTTCAGCATAATTTCTCAGATATTTCATGTTCTATCTGCGCAGTATAATCTGTTGCTTTCATACACAGACTATTCCATGAGTAAATTCATGGAGTGTAGTTAAACTGGTGACCGGTGGCTATCCTGGTGCACTGACACAGCACCTGTATATCAGCCCTTCCTATGAGGACCATCTGTAGGGTGGGAGCATATTCCAATTTGGATTATGAGCTAAATGTATCAGTGTCACTGCCTGGTGTTCTATTCCAACCTGCCTCCCTGCCTTTCCTTTCAGACTGAACGAGTCCATGCCTCTGCTGACAAAGCAACTGCAGCATCTCTGGGGAGTCCATATGATCCGCATCCTCTTCAGTGATGTGCTCAGCAAGAAACTGCTGGAAAATCAGGAAATAGCTCAGCTGCCGGCACAGCCAGTTTCCCCTCAGAACAGCCTTCCTATGAAAAGTCAGTTCTGGAGGGTTGTCAAGGGGGTTTTGTGTGTGTTTGTACATGTGTCTCTCTCCCAGACTCGCAGGGCTTTGGCTTTTCCACTTATGCTGAAAGCTTCGAGTAATTACTTGCAGCAGCTGCTGCTGTTGAGGTGGGGATATGATCTCTCCTATTTGTAATTCCTGCTCAGAGTGGCTCTGTGACCTGGGGCAAAATCTCTTATTTGGTGCTGGGAAAATATTTGCTTATTTTAGCAGTTTCTTTTCATCATTTCTGGAGCTGAAGTGTTTACTGCATAACTTAGTACTTCCCAAGGCAAGGTTGGGGGCAGCTTCCCATGTGACAAGCAAGGTGAAGTTGGCTCATGCACCTGTGACATGTGATGGTTCTGCCGAAGAGGATTTGGGATGAGATAAGTGTGAATCAGATATTTTCTAGATGCTGCCCGTAGCACCAGATCCTGTGGTTACTGCAGTTAGAATCGTGGAATCACAGAGCTGTTTGGTTTGGAAGGGACCTTAAAGATCATTTAGGCCACCCCCACTACCTTCCACCAGACCAGGTTGTTCCAACCTGGCCTTGGACACTTCAAGGGATGGGGCAGCTGCAGCTTCTCTGAGCAACCTTTGCCAGGGCCTCACCAGCCTCACAGGGGAGAATTTCTTCCCGGTCTCCCATCTAACCCTGTCCTCTGGGAGTGGGAATGGTTTTGAACATCACTTCAGTGCTTCTCTGTCCCCAGACCTGTTCAAGAGAGCATTCCAGAAATCCGCCTCTGTCCGGAACATCCTCAAGCCGGTGGGGGGGAAGCGCGTGGACTCCGCGGAGGTGCAGAAGGTTTGCAGCATCTGTGTCCTGTACCAGACCACCCTGACCACGCTCACCCAGATCCGCCTGCAGATCCTCACAGGTCAGGGCCCCTCTGTGCTCTTCAAATCTCTTCCAATGTGCAGAAAAAGTAGATTTCCCTTATTAAATTCTGTTGACTTGTTGGTAGTTTTATTACTGACAAGAGTTTATTGACTGGCTGGGGTGGAAGGCTTGTTCTATCCTGAATCATCCAGCTGGTCAATAACATTCAGCACTACTTGATCAAGCATTAACTCTCCAGAATACAAATTGAAGCAAGTTTTCCTCTTCTGAAACCTTGCTTACACCATGTCAAACTTCAGCCTGAGTCAGTGTTTTTGGGAAGCCTGGCAATATTAATCTTTCTGTAGTGGGAACACTGGATGCTTTCATACATCTTGGGAACAAATTACCTGTCTTGGGAATGGATGGAGGAGGAGATCAGCACTGCTTTGGTCTGGTGGGTAGAGAGAGTGCAGAGCTGTGGGTGCTTTGTGGCTGTAGTGGTGACCAGGGGTACAGCCTTGTTGTATTCCCATCTCCAAGATGCTGAAATGGTGATGGGATCACAGGGGTTCATTATTTTCCAAAGTTCCATAAGAATTAGGGGGAAAAGGCTTAAGGTGTGCAAACAATGCCTCATTAAAAGCTTTTTTTTCTGCTTTCCTGGTTATTGTACATCTCCTGTTAATGCAGACAGCCCTGGGAGCCAAATGTGATGCTCACGTTCCTCTTGGCAAAAGGGTCTTTGAGCTCCAAGTCACATTCGTGACTTCACAGGCAGCAGAACAAGCTTTACTTAGTGTGCTTTATATTTTCATAGGTCTCACCTACCTGGATGATCTGTTGCCCAAATTGTGGGCTTTTATCTGTGAGCTGGGACCACAGGGTGGGTTAAAACTCTTCTTGGAGTGTTTGAACAATGACACAGAGGAATCCAAGAGGCTGCTGGCCATGCTGATGCTCTTCTGTGACTGCTCCCGCCACCTCATCACGTACGTAGCATGTGGGGGCTGCTCCCTGCATTTGTAACATGAAGCTGTTGTGTTCCTGAAGTTTTAGGAGAAGTAGTTAAGGTTTTATGCCTTTTCATGAAGATAATTAGGCAGGGTAAAGCAGCTAGGTTTTGGGGTAAAGTGCTGAGAAATAAAGGGCTTCAAAAGGACTTTCCCCATCAGCCATGTGCTGCTTCAGGAATATCCGTCTGGCTGGACTGGTAACAAGACTGGGAGGAGAAAGAAACAGCACAAAGGATGGGAGAGGGTGTGGAAAATTGCCCTTGCTGGTCAGGAGAGACAGTTCTCTTAGCTTGAATGATGCAAAAGTTTTCTTGGGAGTGATGGCACAGGCCCTTCTAAGCCTGAAACTCTGGCTTTGCTTGTATCTCGGGCTTTCATACCATCTTCTGTTAGGATCTGCTATCAATCAAAATCCATAAATAAGGTTTAGTTGTTTGTGACTTTAGATCCTCATGGGTGCCAGTTGTCATAGAAATAAGAGCTGCTGCTAAAGGATAATGTGCCTTTATGAAAATTTCAAAAGGGAATTAAATTTACACTTGTGCATTTGCATTTGTTTGCTCTGACAGGATTCTTGATGACATAGAGGTCTATGAAGAGCAGATTTCATTCAAGCTGGAGGAGCTCGTTACCATCTCCTCTTTCCTGAATTCCTTCGTGTTTAAGATGATCTGGGATGGAATTGTAGGTAAGTGCTTTTAGTAACTCGAGTTGTTACTACTGTTAGAACAACAAATGGCATTAATTTTGGGATTTGAAGCTTCTGCTAATTATTACTTGGCACAAAACCCACTACTATATGGGAATATGTCCCAGTCTTTTGATGTCCAGATGCCACTGTCGTGCTTGGCACCAAACACTGAGCACTTTCCTATTTCCAGTAAGAATTTGTGTAACAAACAGGCATGATGGGCACGTTGGATTTTGGCAGGGATGAAGCTTAGTGTGGCTGGGCCATGTGTTGAACAGTAATGCAGTGCTGGGACCAGGCCTGCACAGGTCTCTGCAGATACCTGGTGTTGATCTGTCTGCTGGTTAATTTGGGTACAGCTGAGCTCTGGTAATTAGATGAGATAGTCCAGTTCTGTTGTGAAATGAGATGGCTTTGATGTAGCTCTGATCAAAGAAGACACTGTGTCTCCTGCGAGGCACAAAATCCATCCCTGCAAGGGCAGTGGAGGGCAGGAGAACACACCTGTCCTGTTTCTGTGGGGTGGTGATCAGTGGATCGCTCTTGGCCACTCCTGTTGTGGGGGGTGCCTGGACATGGCAGCTTTGTCCCTTCCGTGCAGAGAATGCCCGAGGGGAGACCCTGGAGCTGTTCCACTCCGTGCATGGCTGGCTCATGGTGCTGTACGAGCGGGACTGTCGCCGGCGCTTCGCTCCCGATGAGCACTGGCTACGCAAGTGAGTGTCCAGGACAGGGGTCACGTGCAGTTCTGTGCCTGAACCAGTGCTCCAGATCCTCTGTGTAGCCTGGTTTGGGATCCCTTCTTTAAATTCTGCCTGTGAAATCGAGGTGAGAACTGCTCCCTGTGTGTGCAGTTAAGGACACCCCTCATGTTGAGCTGCTTTTCCGTAGTGTGTGGTTTTATGTGGTGCTTTGAAACCTGACTCAGCACCCAAGAGCTTGAGTGTCTCCAGCCTTCTCACCTTCATGTAAGGGTACACCTGAGCACTTAAGTCATCTTTGAAATCATTGCAGATTTCCTGTCTCTCGCCCCCAGCTATTCCTCACACCTGGGCATTTCTCAGGGATCTCTGAAACTCTGCCTTTCTTTGTAAAGGGACCTCAAACCCAGTGTGCTCTTCCAGGAGCTGGACAAGGACAAGAAACGAGCCCAGCTGCTCCTGCAGTACATCCCACACGTCATTCCCCACAAGAACGTGAGTGGGACGGGGGCAGAGGATGGAGGCTGAGAAGGGGTGGAAGGGACACGTGTCTGGAGCATTTTGTGATTGAAATGCCAGTTGAATAGAAGTCTTCTCCTTCCTTCTCACTCTCCCCCATATATTTCCTCTAAATGTCTAGATTTCTGTTGTTGAGACAGAACTGGTTTGTGTGGGCAGCTGCATGGAGTGAGTGGGTGCCAGTGGCATCTCTGGGCCCAGCTGGGATCGGGACAACCAGGAGTAGTTCTGGGTGTGTGTTCCAAAGCCCTGTTGCACTGCAGGATAAGGATCACTGTGGATGAAGACTGACATTTGTTTTCTCTTTGAAGAGGGTGCTGCTTTTCCGAAACATGGTCACAAAGGAGAAGGAGAAGCTGGGGCTGGTTGAAACCAGCTCGGCATCCCCTCACGTCACACACATCACCATCCGCCGCTCACGGATGCTGGAGGTGAGGGGCCTGCCCTGCAGGAGCCAACCAACAGAGCAGCACCTTGGCCTGACAAAAATATGGGCCCAGAGTGTGTTTTAACCTTCTTTGTGGGTGTGTAGGGACCCATCAGTCTCGGAACTGATGATACAGGAAAAATACTGGACATTTATTCAGTTCAGACTGCTCCAAACCTGGAGTTTTGACTTGGAAAATGCTGCTCTCTTTGAACCTAAGGTTCAATAGCAATGCAGGTTTCTGTGTTGTATCTGTCTTCTGTCTCTGCTGCATGTCTGTGTGGGTGTTTCACGTGTCTCCCTCCATGACTGTGCTCTGGGTCTCCTGGTCTGTGTAGGATGGATACGAACAGCTCCGGCAGCTTTCCCAGAATGCCATGAAGGGGGTGATCAGAGTGAAGTTTGTGAATGATCTGGGAGTCGATGAGGCTGGTATTGATCAGGATGGGGTCTTCAAAGAGTTTCTGGAAGAGATAATTAAAAAAGTGTTTGACCCTGCACTCAACCTGTTCAAGGTATGACCCAGGTGCTGACTGTGGTGACCCACTGCAGACAGGAACAGCCTGGCTCACTGTGCTCTCACCTCTGTGTGCAGACCACCAGCGGTGATGAGAGGCTGTATCCATCCCCTACATCCTACATCCATGAGAACTACCTCCAGCTCTTCGAGTTTGTGGGGAAGATGCTTGGGAAGGCTGTATATGAGGTGAGCCAGAAGCACCGTAGCAGGATATTGTCACTCTTGGTACAGTTCTGTGGGGGTGCCTTTGAGAGCATCTGTTGTGCTTGGGGAGGTGTTACTGAAGAGGTGAGTTTGGAAAAGCGACTTGCATAAAGATACTCATGGTGGAACAGGCTGGAATTTCTTCAGGCATGTGTTAAAAATAATGTTGGAGGTAAAACGTGTGACACACCTTGCTTATTCCTTGTGGTGTTGGGGGCACCAGCTGGAATAGTCTGTTATTTTGGTGTTACACCTTCCAAGGATCCATTTGTTGGTGCCTTAAAGGGACATGTCAAAAAGGAGGATGGAGTGGCATAATGACCCACTCCATGTAAGGCAGATCTTTTAAAGGAAATATGGAGTTCCCCTGTTGCCTTTTTGCACCTGCTCCACTAATTAGTGGATTTTAAGAGGATGTGGGGTTTGTAGCTGATTTCAATGCCTTGCAAAGATATCCTTTGCACTTGTTCCACCTCACAAGCACTACCTGCAGGCCTTGCAGGTAACCAGAGTTGTCACACATAGCATGTGTGGGGCAGGACCTTACCTGTGCATTTTTCTTGTCCACAGGGAATAGTTGTGGATGTACCATTTGCTTCCTTCTTTTTGAGTCAGCTGCTTGGACACCACCACAGTGTCTTCTACAGCTCTGTGGATGAACTTCCCTCCTTGGACTCCGAGTTCTATAAAAATCTCACTTCAATTAAGGTTTGAGCATCAACTTTCCTGTTGTTCACCTTCCTGATCACTGCTGTTAGAAACAGTCCATTACAAGTGCCTTTGGGTTAGTGATCTTACTTAAAACTACCCTGGACGTAAGTGGTGGTTCTGCTGCTGAACACTGACCTTCTTTCCCTTTTCCTGTTGTTTTCCAGCGTTATGATGGTGATATCAGTGACCTGGGCTTAACACTGTCCTATGATGAAGATGTGATGGGTCAGGTAGGTTTTTATTCAGTGAGATGTTGGACCTTATCCTTACTTTCTCCGAAACACCCTCTTCATGCTGTCATGGAGTAGAATCGTAGAATATCCTCAGTTGGAAGGGACCCACAAGGATCATCAGGGTCCAGCTCCTGCTAGACGGTGACAAGCAGAGTTCTGGGCACTGATGGAATCCACAGCCCTGACTGAGGCAGTCCCTGCTCCTCTTGGTTAGATCCCAGCTGGTCCACGTAGGAGTGTCTCCTTGCTTGTCTGGCTGGTGCTACCAGAAGAGCCTTTGAAGCACTGAGGGGTCCTGAGGGTTGTTGCCCACTGCTGTGGGAAAGCCTGTGGTGCCAGAAGTGGCACATTTGGTGTCCTTAGAGCAGACAAATACACCTGCAGTCAGTTTTGCCAGCAGAAAACAAGTAGTATTCTCTGCTGAGCTCTCTGAGAGCTAGTATTGAACATGTGAAAGCCAGGAGTGTGTCCCAGCTCGCGCTTTTTACTCTGGAACTGTGTCTCTGAGTGTAGTCAGATGGATGCTCTGTGTGGCCCATCTGAGCAGGAATCCCCAGAGGACTGACTGGGAAATGACCTTGTGTTTGATTGTGCTGAGGGCTGAGCTCTGCTCTTCTTTGCAGAAGAGATGCCTGTGCTGCAAGGCTGGCTCAGCTTCAAGGCTTCTCTGAGCTCAGCACAGGATTCAATATTTAGCTGTGAGCAGAGAACAGCTCTTTCCACAAAAAAGGTTGCCCTCTGACCCTTAATTTTTCTGCTGCCGGGGTTTTTTCCTTTCTAGTTGAAAAAGTGTTTAATGCTTTCCCTGCATAACTGGTTTTTCTTTCTTTTAAAGAAGAATCTCTGTGTGGGGAGAAATTCCTTTTCTTCCAACACAGCCATTTCTGTCAGAGAAACTTGAAGTGTGTCAGGAGGTCTCTTGGCCTAGAGAAGAAAAAGCTGTTTGTCAGTCCCTTAGGAAGGCTTGAAGGTACTTGGTTGCACTTGAGCCCTGGGCTCTGTGATGTTGTGTGTGCGTAGCTGGAAAATCTGGAGAGATAAGATAAAAATGCCTTTGCTGTCAGTGTTTTGTGGCTGCAAATTCCGTGGGGAGCCCCCAGCCTGTGCTGATCCTGGGCACTGAGAGCAGGATAGATCCAGTGGCACAGAGACCCCTGAGTCAGGGAGTGTGTCTGTCTGGGGCAGCTTGTCCTTGGGAGCTTTGCATGCTGCATTTTTATTCCTCAGCTGGCATGTTTGTCCAGGAGCAGCACTAGCCATGAAAATGCACCTGCACGGGTGAGTGGGAAGAGCTGAGTGTGGACACAGCCCTGCTCTGCACCACCAGGGGCTGTGCCCACTGCAGGACACATTCCTGCTGCCTCAGGATTGCTGAGGGTTCAGCTTTGAGGGCTTTTTTGAAAAATAAAAGTTGGAAATGGTATAGAGCCCAGCAATGAGACATGGAAGGCTGTGGTACACTAAGTTTAAAAATAAACCAGGCTCTCTCCTGTTTTCCCTGTGCTTTGGCCATGCTGAAGGAGCCAGGTGGGATAACCCTGAATGAACTCTGTGCCTGCTGGGGTAGGGGTGTTGGGCACAGGTGAGCTGAGCTCATTCCCTGAGCTGTGCTCTCTCTTGACCTTGGAATTCCCCTGGAGCTGAGGCACGGAGGCCGCTCTAATGTGTGAGTAAAAACTTTCTGCCTCAGTTTGTGCAAAGATGAGTCGTGTGTAGCCAGCACCTGGAGGCCCCTGCACTGTCTCTGAGCTGGAGGGGAGCACCAGGCTGGGAGATCCTTCCCAGCTCTCTCCCTTCCTGCCTGGGGTGCCCAGCTGGAGCGACAGGAGCTCTGGGAGCTCCTGGATGAGACCTGTGGATCAGCCAGCTTTGGATTGTGCTGTTAGACTGAGCTATCTGAGGCTCTGAGCTTGTTCAGCCCCTGAATTCTGGGATTGTGACAGTCCCCCAGAGCTCTTGGAATTGATTTGTGTGTGGTTCAGCAGTGATGGATCAGGCTGGAGAGGAGGCTTCCTGGGAGAAGGGCTGGCTCTGCTGGTGGGAGAGTCGGAGTTCCTGCTGTTTCATTGCTCTGTTAATAGTTAAGTGAAACTGGTTCAAGGCAGAAGCAGGATTATTACTTAAATTTTAAATCCTACTGTTTTATTGCAAAAATAAATGTTTTATGGGGAGGTAACAGCTTAGCATGGCATTTCCTTCCATTGTGGTTCCAGGCAGTAATTAGCAATCCAATCATTTCTTCCCTCAGCTTGTTTGCCATGAACTTGTTCCTGGAGGGAAGACCATTCCCGTTACCAATGAAAATAAGTAAGTACAGCAATTACATTTTTAAGGTCACTACTGCAAAATACTTTATTCTAGTTCCTTGGGCTTGCATCTGGAATGAATTGAGATAGATTGGAGTAGAAAGACCACATAAATATCTTAATGGAATTTGCTGGTTACAGTTCATCGGCAGAAATTGTATTAAATTTGATTTGCAAAATAAAAATTGACAATTTACTTCTTGAAACAGCACTTCTGAGGTCAAAGGCACACAGTCAGGGAGATTCTGCAGGATTTAATGATGGTGATGGATACAGACAGATGGATTCAAAGCAATTCAGGCACACGTTGGTGAACACAGAGGGCACAGATGCTCAAAGACACCTTGGAGCAGACAGATCTCCTCAGAATGATAACATGTGGCAGTTGTATAAAGCACTGTGGTCGGAGCAGACAGTGGTGAATTCAAATGCAGTCGACAGTCGTTCTTTAGACACAGGAAATGAGAGGAGACACCGAGCCCTGGGGCTGTTTTCACAGATAACCGGCTTTTAGATAGTTATCTCAAATGTCAACTCGGGAGCCTGAAAACCAACCCCACCTTTTTGTTCCCCCCCCTTTTTTTTTTTTTCTTCCCTATCCCCTTCAGTGATCATAAAAGCAGGATGAAATATCTACTAAGCAGATATGTGTTTGAACTGGTAATCTGGGGGTTGTTCTCTTTAATGACAAATGAAAGCTGGGTCCTACCTGAGGATTTAGCTGTGCTGGTCGTGCTCTGCAGTCTGATGTTCCCAGTCTTTTCCCTTCTCCAGCTCTGACCAGGGACTTTGCATTTGAAAGAATCTTCCTCTGCCTTTGTCAGAAGTCAGCTCAGGGAGAAAGCTGAAAGTCCTGAATGTTGCTCTAATCATTCACAGCAGAAACTTTGAAGCTTTTGCTCACAAACTGGGAGCTGGGAGGGAGCAGAAGCCTTGGGAGTGGAAGCAATCTGGGAACAGCTCTGTCTGGGAATGATGGAGTGAGGTGACCTGGCCAAAAACCCAGGATTGTGGTGGAGTCTGCCAGGGAGCTGAGGAAGAAGAATCAGCAATTTCAGGTGTTTTGCCTGTGGGTGAGAAGAGGAAGCCTGGCGGTGCCTCCCTGTAACAAACAGGGCTCCTCTTCCACACTCCTGGAGGGAGGTGGGAATGTGCTGTGTGGTTTTGGTGTGTTCATTCTCCAGCCATGGGAGCAGGAGCACTAGAGGAGTGTCTGCCTGGGGATCTTATTCTTTAAAGAGGAGTTGGATGTGTGCTCCCCTCTGTGAGCTGTGTCTGGCCAAGGCTGATCAAGGGATTATTGGAGCCAGTTAGTCCCTGGGTTGTGCAGGAGCTCCGAGAGATGAGCAGAGTCACAGAGGTGGGGAAGGGGGCAAAGTCTGGGCAGAACTACATCTTTATGTGCTTAAATAAAGAGCAGAACCCTGGATGGGAAAGTACAATCACTTCCCAGACAGTTCCAGTCCCTTTGGGTCTGGAGAGACAGGTCAGGATTGGCAGAGGGGGTATCCATCCCCCTGCCACCTGCTCCACTCCTCCCTGCCACCTGCCCTGTCCCACACAGGATCAGCTACATCCACCTCATGGCTCACTTCCGGATGCACACCCAGATCAAGAACCAGACAGCCGCTCTCATCAGCGGCTTCAGGTCCATCATCAAGCCCGAGTGGATCCGGATGTTTTCCGCACCGGAGCTGCAGCGACTGATCTCCGGGGACAACGCTGAGATTGACCTGGAGGACCTGAAGTAAGTGAGCAGCTCGTTCTGCTGGGCCTCCCCTCAGCAAGCCAGTAAACTGAGCCCCTTCATCACAGAGCTTATGGCAGGCTGGAGGAGACTGGCTTGTCCACAGCTTTGTGCTCCTCCTCATTGGAATTTGAGGAGCAAGCAGAGACAGAGCTGAGGAACCTGTTCCTTAAAGCTAATTGGATAATTAATGAATGGGAAGGGTCCTTTTTTTCCACTGGTTCCTGGGAGCAGAATTTCTCTCTGCCCTTCCCTTTCCTCTGACCAAATGCCCAGTAAGTGCTGGTGGGGCCTCAGTGCTGTCAGTGTCAGCTGGAGCACTGAACTGACTCGTGGCAGAGGGTTTGGAACAGGATGAGCTTTAAGGTCCCTTCCAACCCAAACCATCCTACATGACTGATCCTTGCAGCACTTGTCAGCTGTGCCCCTCCTGCTGCTGTGACACAGGCCTGGCAAAACCTTTGTCTCCCCAGAAAACACACCGTGTACTATGGGGGCTTCCATGGGAGTCACCGGGTCATCATCTGGCTGTGGGACATCCTGGCCAACGACTTCAGCCCCGAGGAGAGAGCCATGTTCCTCAAGGTGAGTGGGAAGTCATGGCAGCCCAGCCTGGGCTTTGGGTAGGTGGGCCAGTGCTGTTCTCCAGTTACCTGGGTGCTTTCTGCCACGAATAAAAGGAGTATCAGAATCCTGGACACCTGAACGTGCCCAGCAGGCAGAATTCCTGTTAATGCTCTGGTGTCACCACAAACACTCTGCACAGCTGTCACTCCTCAGGCAGGGCTGTGCACCAGAGCTCAGTGCTATTGGGGTGCACAGTGCCAGACCCAGCAGTGCTGTGTTTTTTCTCTGTGGCTGTTCCTGCCCTCCCTGCTCCCATTTCACTCTCCATCCCTTTTTCAGTTTGTGACCAGCTGCTCCAGGCCTCCACTTCTGGGCTTTGCCTACCTCAAGCCTCCTTTTTCCATTCGCTGTGTGGAAGTCTCTGATGATCAGGTGGGCACCCTGCTTGCTCCTGGCTTAGGCATTCCCTGCCCAGCTTCCTCCCCTCTGTCTGACCAGGAAACTCTTAAGGTGGAAAGATTAGATGTTAGTATTAGGAAGGAATTCTTCCCTGTGAGGGTGCTGAGGCCCTGAGATTGCCCAGAGAAGCTGTGGAAGTGTTCAAGGCCAGGTTGGACAGGGCTCGGAGCAACCTGGTCTTGTGGAAGGTGTCCCTGCCCATGGCAGGGGGTGGCACTGGATGAGCTTTATGGTCATTCCAACCCAAACCATTCCATGGTTCTATTTGTGCTCTCTAGGACACAGTGAAAACAACCCCACCCCAGTAGGATGCTCATGGCTGCACCTGCCTCCCCCCACACACAGCAGCTCTGGGCTCTTTCTGCCTGTGTCGAGGGTTGTATTTTCTCCTCAGGACCTCCCTGTGTTCCCCTGTTCCCTCTCCCCTGTCCCGCTGCACACCCTGCCCGTGTCACAGCACTGCAGCTACAGTCAGAGCTCCCTGTGGGGGGACAGAGCCTTGGGGTTTGGCTCTCCCTGTTGCCAGTGGCAGGTTTTGTACTGGCAGCCCTGCCCTGTGTGCAGGCCCCATGGCACAGGGGGAGGTGACAGCTGTGTGCCTGTTGCAGGACACGGGGGACACTCTGGGCAGTGTCTTGCGCGGCTTCTTCACCATCCGCAAGAAGGAGCCGGGTGGGCGGCTCCCGACCTCCTCCACCTGCTTCAACCTCCTCAAGCTGCCCAACTACAGCAAGAAAAGCATCCTGAGGGAGAAGCTGCGCTATGCCATCAGCATGAACACTGGCTTTGAGCTGTCCTAGGCGGCCTGCACTCGGTATGGGGCTCGGAGCTGCTGCCAGAGGGGAGGCTTCATACACGGAGCCTGGATCGGCTCCCAGGAGCCTCGGCTCACTTGAGGGCTGGAGACATGCAGCTGGGAGTGGAGGTTTACAGGGATCCAGGGAAGAGCTGCTGGGCTCAGGGCTGGCTCTTCTTGGGCACGGCTCCAGGCTGGAGGAGGTGATGGGCCTGACCCAAAACACTTCACTTGACACCCACGTAAATCGTCGTTCAAAGCAAAACCCCGGGAGAGCACAAAAGGAACATTCCAAGTGCCAGTCAGATTAGTGACCGTGAGACCCCCAGGGGGCTGGGCAGGCCAGGCAGCTGCTGCTGTGGGAGTGCTGCTTTTCCCTTTCCCAGGAGCTGCTCTGGGTGGAAGTGAGTCTGTGGGAAAGGCAGAGGGATGACAGAGCCCACAGGGAGACGAGCGGGAGGCGGCAGCTTTGGATGTGCCCTGGATGGGCACTGCTCACTCAGGTACTGCAGGGGGGTTCCAGGTGCCCCCCAAGGCCCTTGGTGTGTCTCAGAGAAGGAACCACGTGCCAGACCCGGGAAGCAGCAGGTTAAACACGAGCAGATGGACCCCGTGGCTCTCGGGAAGGTCTGGGAATGCTGGAGGTTAAGAGCTGGAGCAGCAGGCGTGGGGTCAGTGTGCTGAGCCAGCTGTGCCTCTGCCAAGTTCTTGCCAGAGCCGGGGCTTTGAATGGAAGAGGTTGTGTCTCAATTTCTCAGGAGCAGAAAAGGTTTAATTTTTTGTAGTTTCTAGAGGGCAGGAGCTCCAGAGGATGTGGCTCAGGCAGCCCTTGCTCCCCAGCACAGTGCTCAGGCGGGGCAGGTTCCTCTCTGGAAACCTCTACTGGCAAAACTCGTCTTGGATGGAAGTTTCACTTTGTTTGCAGGCCCTTTTTGTTAAGGAGATGTGCTGTTTCCACCCAGGACTGGGTCTCTGTGTAACAGCCAGATTTGCTTTGTTGCCAAACTATTTGTTTTGGTCGCTTTGTCTCTTTCTGGCCTTATGATGTTTGCCTGTAGCAGGTGACTTTGCAGGGTGTGAGGGGGGTGTTGGGAAGGTGGGGACTTTTCCTGCCATTTCTAATGAAGTCCAGAGACACTGATAAAGTGTCTCTGCAGTTTCCCACCTTGGTCACTTGTGCTGTTACAAGTCCTGCCCCAGCCTGGGCCGGGGAGAGAAGAGACTGGGTTGTTCCTGGGCTGTCCTGTCCCTGCTGGGACTCTGGCACAGAGGAAAACCCATGGCAGTGCCCTGTTTGGGACAGGATTGAAAACAGTCACCTTCTCCCCTTCACTCCACTAATAAAACAAGCTCCTGCACAGGCCGGTGGTGTCTGCCCTGGGTTTCCTTTCCCCTCCTGGCACTGGCAAACCTCACCCTGCTCTGGCCATAACCTGCCTCAGCTGCTGCCCTGCTGATCCATCCCATGGGATTTCTGTCCCCAGGTGTGCTCAGCATAGAGAAGGCTCCTGGGCTCTGGGAGACCCCCTTGCCCATGACCTTCCACATTTCAAACTGATCAGAAACACTCAGCACCGACCAACCAGGAGCAGAGAGGTGGCCTTTGCCTCATCCTCCTGTCCTGCTTCAGCTGGTTTTCAGAGAAATAACCCTTTTTTTAGAACTGATGCCTGGAAATGCATCTGGAAAGCAACGTCAGGATCCTTTTTTTCTGTCAAATCTGTGATATTAAACAGGAGTGATGGGAAGTGTTGGTGCGGACAGGAATGTCTGCATCCACAGAGTTCAGAGCACTGGGCTGTGAGTCAGAGAAATTAGAGAAATTAAAGATGATAGGAAATTTCTCTTTTTAACTTTTTTTTTCTTTTTTTACATAGAGCATTTTGGCATTAACCACTTGGTGACTGTGTAGTTGGGAGGTTTAGGCACTGGCCTGGACTACTCATAGTTTAAATGCCACCCAAAATCTCCTTTTTTTTCTTCTAGGAAATGCAATGTGTTGAACTAGAGCACAATGAGTTGTTGAACACTGAGATAAAATCCTTGCTCCCCTTTTCCCTTTGTTCCTCAGGAGTACAATTCCTATAAAAGATCTCCCTACAGACTTAGCTTGGTCCCTCCAAACCTGGAAACGTTGCACTATGAGGCATTGCTCCCCACTGTAGCTGGTGTATAAAATGTGATTGTGTGATGACTCCCCAGTAGCTGTGGACCAGGATTTCTGTGGAGGGGCTGATTTCTGTGTCCTGGGGAGGCTGGAACATGTGTTTACCTGAGCAGAAGGTGGGGAAGGTGTGCTAGTCCTGCCTGCTCTGTGTGTCCTGCAGGTGTTGTGCAGGGCAGGGATGGTTGTGCCACAGGAGATTAATGAGGAGCTTTTCTATCCAAGCCTCACTGCCGTGGAGACCTTGGTTACATCCCTGTGTGTCAGAACTGCAGAGAAAATAAAGCTGGTTTGAGCTCAGGTGGTTGGATATCTCCTTGTCCTTTCCTAGGGCAGGGAATGCCTGGGTGGGATGCTCCTGGCAGAGGGGAGAGTGGAGTGTGGGGGGCTGGTACCTCTCAGAGGGCACCTGCCTTTAGTGGGAATCTGCCTTTACTCAGTGTGGTGAGGCCCTGGCACAGGTTGCCCAGAGAAGCTGTGCCTACACCATCCCTGGAAGTGTCCAAGGCCAGGTTGGACGGGGCTTGGAAGGTGTCCCTGCCCATAGCAGGGGGTGGGACTGGATGAGCTTTAAGGTCTCTTTCAACTCAAACCTGTCTGGTATTCTGGAATTCTCTTCCAGGCAGAGAACAGAGCTTAGTGCTCCCTTGGGAATCCCTTTTGCCAGGCTGGTTCCTGGTGCCTGTGCTCAGGTGCCCCTGAGAGATGGCATCCATGGGATGATACTGATGGGGTGATCCAAGGGCTGCTGAGCCCGAAGGGACCTGGCGGTGTTGTTTGCAGCAGGATTTGCTCTTGTGCCTTGGAATATGTTTGGAGAAGCTTTACCTGGTCCTGCTGGGTGCTGTGACTTTGGTCCTTGGTACCTTCCTGAGGATATGGTGCTCCTTGGATGCAGAGGGAGGTGAGTCTGGCCCAGAGCAGGTGCTGAGGTGAACAGTGCTTGGTGCACGTCTGGGAATGGTGACTGGGTCCACTGGTGGAGAGGGAGACGGGCTGGAAACCCAAGCAGGATCCCCCAGCACAGGAGAGTGGGGCAGCCCTGAGGTTCAACCACTGGAGCCAATGTGGGGTTTGATGTGGATAACAATATTCCATGCTTCTCCCCTGGCCTAGCTCCAGAAGCTCCAAGTAGGAGTGGGGAGCTGTGCCTACTGCTGCTCCAGCTTCCCCCCACGATGTGTGTGACCTCGTGGCCCTTTGCTGCCCATCTGTCCCTGCTCTGGAGCCCTCCTACCCCACTCCCCATGCCCGTGGTGCCCCAGGCCGGCCCCGTGGGCGTTGGGGCTCCGCAGGGAGCGGGAGCAAGGATGGAGCGAGGGAGAGGCTCCCAGTCAGTGTGCAAGTGCCATTGTTTTGACACAGAGGCATCTGGCACTGTCAGAAAGAGCAAAAGGAGCCCCCACAGCAGATGCTGCCAAGGCAGAAAGCTGGCAGCAGCCAGGCAGGCCTGCACAGTGCCTGCTCTCATGGCATCCCAGGCTGGAGCTGGGCATCCCAGCCTGGACTGGGGCATCCCAAGGGTGAGGTGGGACCATGGCCGTCTGGGGCACTCAGACCGTGCAAACACTGGGCACTGCCCGGGGTGGAGCTGGAGGCTGGAGCTCCCTCAGTGGTGCTGACACAGAGCAGAGCTGGGTGTCCCACCCACGGCAGCTGCTGTGTGGACACAGGGGGTCTGGGAACACACAGCTGCTCTTCTGCTCCTCTCCTGCTCCTACAGGCTCTCCTAAGCCCCACATTCACACCACAGACTGGTATTCCCTGTTTGATACCCCTGTTCTGCACAACCTCTTGGCCTGCACCCTATTCCAAGGCTGGTGAGATGGAGAGGGAGGAGCATGTGCCGTGCTCTGGTCTCCACATCCCTGAGCAGAACGAGATCTGATGTTCCTGCGGCTTGTTTTTGTTTGCTCACCTTTCCCAGCTCCTGCAACAAGTCAGTGCGCTGGTGGTGGAGGGGGCACACCCACGTGGCACTGCCACACCTGGGTAAGTGGCACTGAACTGGTGCTCACAAAAGTGCTTTTGTGGCTGTTTCTAAGGTCGAGTTGTTCAATACTGAGCAGGTTCCCCTGGGGGTGGTTTGAGCCCTCCTCTGTCACTGCCTCTCCGTGCCTGCCCTGTGGAGCAGCAGAGGCAGAGATGGGGCACTGGGATGAGCACTGAGGTGGGCAGCTGGGGCCAGGCTGCAGCACGGATGGAGCTGAGGGGCCCAGACAGCTCCTTCCTGCACACAAACAGGCCGAGCCTGCTCCTGTCCAGGGATGGTGGTTCTTACCCTGGAGTGCCATGACTGCACCTGCCCTTCGCAGCCAGGGCTCCCCATATTGCAGCACAACCTGCTTGGGTGGGGAGGGTTTTACTTTGGCCATTTGCAGGCTGAATGGGGATTTCAGGGGCCTGTAAGTGCAGAGGACTTAACCTGGTGGAGCTGTGGTCCCTTCATCTTCTCCAGCTCGAAAGGAGGAGCACACAACTGCTGCTGGCTGCCACGGCTGGGGCTGTGCACCCCAAAACTCACTGTGCTTGGGGGTCGAGCACATCCTGTCGAGGTGGGGACACACATCCCCCTCCTCCGTTCTGTGCACTGGCCGAGGAAAACGCTGCCCTGTGTAAATTTACATCTGACTGGCCAAATGGATGTTGTGTCGTTGCTGGCGGAGCAGCAGCGGCTCCGGCTCCGCTACTCCTGCATCGCGGCGGCAATCGAGGGGCTTGAGTTATAGCACAACTTATTCCGTTTTACAGCTCCTACAGCGTTAACAGATGTACAGGCGTCTGATCCAATCATGCAGCAAGAGATTTTGGGGCCAGTTCTTCCAGTTTTGACAGTGTGGAAGCCGGGAGCAGCCATACATTTTACAAACAAGAATAAACGACCCTTAGCAACATATGTCTGTGCTGGCAGCTCCGGCACAGCCCGGGAGCAGGCGCCCTGCGAGGCAGGAATGTGGCTGGGCACTGCACGGACAAAGCATCTGCCTCTCCCGTTATATTAATGAGGTGCAGGCACTAAAATCCCTGTGTTGTAGGGCTGGATTTGCTGGGTAGGGACAAAGAGCTTGGAAAAACAAATGCCAGCCTAGAGCAGAGGAGCTTTATTTGTTTTAGAGCCTATGTTTCATTGTAGCAGCTCTGCTCCTGCTGCCTCACCGGGCTCCGATGCTGTGGGATCGTTGGCAGGGGCAGCTCGGCTGCGCTGGGACTTGGTGCACGAGGTCCCTGCTCCAGCCCCCACCACTGGTCTCTGGAGGAGGGTGCACTAGGGTCTGAGCAGTCACAGAATCCCAGAATCACTGAGGTTGGAAAAGCTCTCCAAGATCATCAAGTCCAACCTGTGACCGGTCCCCCACCTTGTCCCCCAGCCCAGAGCACTGAGTGCCACATCCAGTCATTCCTTGGACACCTCCAGGGATGCGAACTCCACCACCTCCCTGGGCAGCCCCTTCCTGTGCCTGACAACCCCTTCCACGAAGAAATTCCTCCTGATCTCCAACCTGACCCTCCCCTGGCACAGCTTGAGGCCATTTCGTCTCATCCTGTCCCTTGTTCTCTGGGAGCAGAGCCCGACCTACCCCCCCCACCCTGCCCCGGCTCCACCGGGAGTTGCAGAGCCAGAAGGTCCCCCCTGAGCCTCCTTTTCTCCAGGTTGAGCCCTCCCAGCTCCCTCAGCCTGAGACCCCTCAGTGTAACAACCAGAGGCTCACCGGTGACATCTCAGGACAGAAAGTCCTGGTCCTAGCCCAGTTCTGGGGTCACGCTCAGCCTTGTCTCTGCTTCCTCCTAAATTTAAACCCTGCACCAGCTTCCATCTGCCTCAGCCCCCCAGAAACAGCTGCTGGGGGTGAGGGGGGCAGCTGGAGGCACCCCAATAAATTTAATCTCTCCATCATATTAAAGTGTAGTAGCTAAATTTATTTCTCCTTGTAATCCAAACAATGTCAGCTTTGGTCCCAAACCAGTAGTGAGATTTCTTCCCCCCAGCTGGAAAAAAAAAAGGAACTACTATAAATCCCTCCCAGACCTGATTTATGGAGCATTCATGAAGAATTTATATTGCAAAGGATTTTATTCAATTAAACTTGAAAAGCTTCTCGATTCCTGAGGTTCAGTAGCGCTCCTGCAGCCAGAGCTCCCATAAACCTGGATGGCCTGTCTGGAGCAGGCAGTGGGGGAATGGCTGAGGTGACACTGAAGCTGACAGGACCATCCAAATACAGAGCATTTGTCACTGGGATGTGTTCCAGGCTGAGGCTCAGAAAATTACTCCATGAAAAATGTGCATTAACAATAGCCATGAAATATCTGCTTAAAAGCCAGATGAGTGATGAGACGGGGGATCTGTTAGTGCCGGGTGTTCCTCGCTGCCCAAAAAGGGACACAGAGCCAAGGGCTCTTTTGGGAACAAGTTTAAGGTTGTTTCTGCTCAAATAATTCAACAGGGGAAGGTGCAAGATGGATTTAAAAGCTGCCTCCACTTTAATGGACAAGCCCTTGATGGGCATGACTCCCTTGCAGCCCACAGCATTCCCTGGAGGAAGACTGAGACCACCAGGTGCCACATGGATTCTTCCCAATTATATTTCCAAGCTGGAAGGGGCTTGGACTTGGCTGCAAAGCTGGAACTGTGTGTGTTGCGTGCAGGACACGGGGGTGGGTGTGAGCTCACACTGCTGCTGGAATGTGCGTTTTTACATGTGGAATAGGAGTGTTCAGTCCCTTGAGAAGCTGGAACAGAGGATGTGTTCTGTGCTGAGTTGTGTTCTGCTCTCATGGTGTTAGCAGCCAGGTTCTCCAAGCTCTAGAATGTTCTCCAGGCCGTGCTCCAGCCTGTTCTGATGGGGGCTCTGTGGGGCAACGCTCCCAAGGTCGACGTGGGCACTGCCAGGCGTGAGACCAACACTCGGGGTGTCAGCCCCTCTCACCCAGCCCCCATCTGAGGCACTGCCAGGGCCCTGCTCCTCATCCCAACCCCTCTTCCTGCAACCTCAGTGCCCTGGGTGGTGCCAACCCCAGGGCTCTGCTCCCCTGGCTGGTCCCTGTTCCAAGAGGCAACTCCACCCAGAGTCAACCCCAGCACAATCATGGGATTCAGCCTTTCCTCCTCTAACCCCTCCATCCTGTGAGCCCCATTCCAGGCAGAGGATCCACTGGATTGTCAGCACAAGAGACATTCCTCACGTACACAACAAGAGGCACCCAGAGTCAAGGAATTCCTGGTGCATTCCTGTAAATCTGCACAGCTCAGCTCCAGGCTGATGGATTGGAAGAGACTTGGAAGAGAAAAGCACACAGGGCTCAGTGTTGAGTGTGACAGTTTAGGGCCCTTTGGTACAAGAAGTTCCCATTTATTATTTCAAAGCTGTGAACACAATTCCCAAACCCCTCCAGCTGCTGCTCCACACCAGCACTGTAACTGACACAGAGAACCTGATGGTTTTCTTCACTCCTCAGAGTCCTGTCTAGGCCTTCCCACAGCACCTGCTACTGCCCACGGAAAGAAAGGCATCTCCAAAGCGGTTTTGGAATTTTCCTGCCTCAACTCCAGCCTGGGAGCAGCAGTGACTCTGGTGCCATGGCCACAAGGGATGTGTGGACCAGGCCCAGTGAACAGAACAGCTGTTTTTGGGTCCCTTCCAACTCAGAATATTCTGTGATTCTGTTCCTCTCAGGATTTATCAACAAGATCATGGTTATTTCAGCTGGAAGTTCTTGGCAGCTCCCACTTCCAGTCCAGGATTGTTCTCTTTCCCATCCTTGATGGGCAAAAGCAGTCTGCTGGATTTACCTTCCCATGATTAAGGAAATAAACATTCCAGCTCCCAGCTATGGCTCAGGTTTTATGTATATTTTCTCTTCCTTCCCTTCCTTCATTGCAGCATAACGTGCCAGGACGAAGAGATAGTCACTGAGCCTGGAAACCAAAGGAAAAAGCAGGAAAACCACTTCAAAGATCTTATACCAGAAGCTTCTCAGAAGGCAAAACCTCACAGTTTTTTCCCAAAACTATGGGAACACCACCAGGAACGCTTCAGTAGGACAGAGTAAGGGTTTGGGATTATATTTTTTTTAACCTGTTTAAATATTTGGCCACGTTTGGATCTGCTTCCCCTGCTTGGACTAAAGGAACCACGCTGGAAAAAAAAAAAGGAAAAAATGTTAGTGTTTAGCTTTCCAGCTTGGAGTGCACAAAGGGCTGTAATTTGCTGGAGTCCCTTCACTCCCCAACCTCCTCCCACTCTATCTGTGAAGGCTGTTGGCTTCCCCAGAGGAATTTGGGAGGGATAAATGGTGCCAATACTGTTTGTGACTGTCCAGGAGGCTCTCAGCTCTGCTCCTCCAAGGATACTCATCCATGGGTATGACTGGACAGAGGTTCTGGAGGGACAGAACAAGGGAATGGCTTCCTACTGCCAGAGGGCAGAGTTCGATGGGATACTGGGAAGGAATTCTTCCCTGTGAGGGAGGTGAGGCCCTGGCACAGCTCACCCAGACAAGCTGTGGCTGCCCCATCCCTGGAAGTGTCCTGGAAGGTTTGACAGGGGTGCAGAATTCCAGAATGGGAGGGACCATAAAGCCTATCCAGTTCCATGCCCTGCCTTGAAAACTTCCAGGGACATCTTAAGCTGCTCAGAGCTTCCCTGGATCTCACACCTGCCAGCGTCCCCCATTTCCACATTTATCAGACCAGACAGGAGCTGAGCACGGAGCTGCAGCTCAACACAACCCTGTCTGTGCTGTCTCAGCTCAGATGACCCAGCTGAGGGGAGGGAGGACAGAGTCTGGCTCTGTGCTGCCTGCACTCCTGGAATTGGACTAAACAAACAAAAGCTTGGCTCAAGCCCTGAGTGCAGCCCAGCCCTGGCTGGTGGCTCCCACTGCACTGGTTTGCTGCTCTTGTAGTGTCCTCATCCCCTTTCCCCAGTGTTGTCCCAGTACAGCACTCACCACCTCTCAGCCCGGCGGCACACGGCTCGGGAGAAATGGAGAGCAGCACTGCTCCTGCCTCCGGACTGGAACAGCAAGGAAACACCCCCTCAGTGTCTGCACCAACAGCACAGCCCCATCTCCGCTCCCTGGGAGAGCTCAGCACCTCTCACACACATGGGACTGATCCCTGTGCCATGGCCAGGCAAGGGGAGGGACATCTGAGTGCAGGAGGATGGGGAAATTTCAATCCCAAATCCCCTCTGCTTTTATATGGCACTTGTCAATGGAAACAGTGGCCTCCTGACCTGTTCTCCTGTGGTAAGTGGTGGAGCAGGGCTCCTCTAAAGAAGTGAGTGAGCCTCCTGCAGCAGATGAGAGGCACAGGCAGTACCTACGGGCAGGATGAAGGCTCTGAGGGGAGGGAGCTGCTCCGAGTAACTGTCAATCCACTGCTCCAGCTCCAGCACCGGCTTCTCACTGAAAGATGTTCGTTCTGCAGAGGGAAAAAGGAGAATCAGCTGAAAAAAAGTGATTCAGTCAACACACAGAGATCTATTTTTGCTTTTCTTGGATCAGCAAGTCCTAAGAAAGCATCCCAAAAAATTCCTCCTGCTTCAGCAGGGCTGGGTGGGTGCTGGGCCAGTGCCTCAGGCCACCTGACATCACTTGAGTGCCACAAGCACAGCAGCTGCTGGGACTTTGTGTCACTCAGTCAGCACCCAGGGACGTGTGTGATTCACAGAATCCCAGAATCATTTGGGTTGGAAAAGCTCTCCAAGATCATCAAGTCCAACCTGTGACTGATCCCCACCTTGTCACCCAGCCCAGAGCACTGAGTGCCACGTCCAATCGTTCCTTGGATACCTCCAGGGATGGAGACTCCATCACCTCCCTGGGCAGTGCCTTCCAATGCCTGACCAGCCTTTNGCTCAGGTTTTATGTATATTTTCTCTTCCTTCCCTTCCTTCATTGCAGCATAACGTGCCAGGACGAAGAGATAGTCACTGAGCCTGGAAACCAAAGGAAAAAGCAGGAAAACCACTTCAAAGATCTTATACCAGAAGCTTCTCAGAAGGCAAAACCTCACAGTTTTTTCCCAAAACTATGGGAACACCACCAGGAACGCTTCAGTAGGACAGAGTAAGGGTTTGGGATTATATTTTTTTTAACCTGTTTAAATATTTGGCCACGTTTGGATCTGCTTCCCCTGCTTGGACTAAAGGAACCACGCTGGAAAAAAAAAAAGGAAAAAATGTTAGTGTTTAGCTTTCCAGCTTGGAGTGCACAAAGGGCTGTAATTTGCTGGAGTCCCTTCACTCCCCAACCTCCTCCCACTCTATCTGTGAAGGCTGTTGGCTTCCCCAGAGGAATTTGGGAGGGATAAATGGTGCCAATACTGTTTGTGACTGTCCAGGAGGCTCTCAGCTCTGCTCCTCCAAGGATACTCATCCATGGGTATGACTGGACAGAGGTTCTGGAGGGACAGAACAAGGGAATGGCTTCCTACTGCCAGAGGGCAGAGTTCGATGGGATACTGGGAAGGAATTCTTCCCTGTGAGGGAGGTGAGGCCCTGGCACAGCTCACCCAGACAAGCTGTGGCTGCCCCATCCCTGGAAGTGTCCTGGAAGGTTTGACAGGGGTGCAGAATTCCAGAATGGGAGGGACCATAAAGCCTATCCAGTTCCATGCCCTGCCTTGAAAACTTCCAGGGACATCTTAAGCTGCTCAGAGCTTCCCTGGATCTCACACCTGCCAGCGTCCCCCATTTCCACATTTATCAGACCAGACAGGAGCTGAGCACGGAGCTGCAGCTCAACACAACCCTGTCTGTGCTGTCTCAGCTCAGATGACCCAGCTGAGGGGAGGGAGGACAGAGTCTGGCTCTGTGCTGCCTGCACTCCTGGAATTGGACTAAACAAACAAAAGCTTGGCTCAAGCCCTGAGTGCAGCCCAGCCCTGGCTGGTGGCTCCCACTGCACTGGTTTGCTGCTCTTGTAGTGTCCTCATCCCCTTTCCCCAGTGTTGTCCCAGTACAGCACTCACCACCTCTCAGCCCGGCGGCACACGGCTCGGGAGAAATGGAGAGCAGCACTGCTCCTGCCTCCGGACTGGAACAGCAAGGAAACACCCCCTCAGTGTCTGCACCAACAGCACAGCCCCATCTCCGCTCCCTGGGAGAGCTCAGCACCTCTCACACACATGGGACTGATCCCTGTGCCATGGCCAGGCAAGGGGAGGGACATCTGAGTGCAGGAGGATGGGGAAATTTCAATCCCAAATCCCCTCTGCTTTTATATGGCACTTGTCAATGGAAACAGTGGCCTCCTGACCTGTTCTCCTGTGGTAAGTGGTGGAGCAGGGCTCCTCTAAAGAAGTGAGTGAGCCTCCTGCAGCAGATGAGAGGCACAGGCAGTACCTACGGGCAGGATGAAGGCTCTGAGGGGAGGGAGCTGCTCCGAGTAACTGTCAATCCACTGCTCCAGCTCCAGCACCGGCTTCTCACTGAAAGATGTTCGTTCTGCAGAGGGAAAAAGGAGAATCAGCTGAAAAAAAGTGATTCAGTCAACACACAGAGATCTATTTTTGCTTTTCTTGGATCAGCAAGTCCTAAGAAAGCATCCCAAAAAATTCCTCCTGCTTCAGCAGGGCTGGGTGGGTGCTGGGCCAGTGCCTCAGGCCACCTGACATCACTTGAGTGCCACAAGCACAGCAGCTGCTGGGACTTTGTGTCACTCAGTCAGCACCCAGGGACGTGTGTGATTCACAGAATCCCAGAATCATTTGGGTTGGAAAAGCTCTCCAAGATCATCAAGTCCAACCTGTGACTGATCCCCACCTTGTCACCCAGCCCAGAGCACTGAGTGCCACATCCAATCGTTCCTTGGATACCTCCAGGGATGGAGACTCCACCACCTCCCTGGGCAGTGCCTTCCAATGCCTGACCAGCCTTTCCATGAGGAAATTCCTCCTGATGTCCAACCTGAACCTCCCCTGGCACAGCTTGAGGCTGTTTCCTCTTGTCCTGTCCCTTGTTCTCTGGGAGCAGAGCCTGACCCTCCCCTGGCTTCACCCTCCTGTCAGGGAGTTGGAGAGAGTGAGAAGGTCCCCCCTGAGACTCCTTTTCTCAGGGGGGAGCCCCGCTAGCTGCTCCTCACAGGACTGACCCTCTGCCTCACCCAACGCCCTGACACACTGCACAGCATCCAACCACCCACACAACCCCCTTCCAGGCTGTGCCCAACTCCTGTCATCCCAGGAAAAGGCAGGACTTACTCCGATGAGCCTCCCTGGCAGAGGAGAGCGGTGTGGCGAGGTTGGAGCCCACATCCTGCAGCATGCACTGGACCTGCATGTGGCACCGGGACAGAAACCACAAGTGCTGTCACTCCCCACCTTTGACATGGAAGAGGAGGTAGATCAAAGATCCCACCCTCGCTGTGCCTCATCCCCAGCCTGCTGCAGAGGGAGCAGGGAAGTGCTCCCCAAATGCTGCTTGAGAAGCTAGATTAGCACATGCACTTGTTTCCACTAGCACACCAAACCAGCCTGGCTGACTGCAGGACACTGGGAGTGCCCACAGAACTCCTTGGCTGGCAGGACACCAAACCTCTGGGAAGGCAGGGACAAGCTGCAGACAGCACTGCCGTGTCCCCCTCCACACAGGGCATCTCCGCAGCCTGGGATATAGGAGAGGCAGCCTGGAAAAGCTTCCTAAAATCTCTAATTAGCTCCTTCTGCATTCCTGAGCTCAGTAAAGTTAATTAGCCAAACTCACAGGCTGCCACCTATGTCACTGCTGTGCCCATGGGGGTCTGTGCCCCAATTTCAAACCCAAGCCTCTATGACAACAACACTTGTGTCCATAATGTGTATGTAACTTAACTCTGAATGAACCTAGAGATGAGTTTGTTGCCCATAACTGACCACCTGATTCACCGCTTTCCATCCTGGTTAAAGAAATTACTTCTTAGAGAGTAATCTTGGGAGTCGTAAGTATTCATTTATTTAAAGACTAAACGTATTGGATTCCTGTGAGTTTATGTTTCAGTAGCACAGTGACTGCACTGGGTGAGGATTACCATTAACACTCACTTTGTGAAGCTGCCCAACAAACGCGTGGCCCATTTCACTGCTAAACTCACCAGCCAGCCTTGGTTAGAAGGGGGAGGAA